>QANX01001594.1:0-39843 GCA_003254975.1 Ochetophila trinervis
TTTGTCACCATAACTCTTTTTTCAGGTTTCCGTTTAATTTTGGCGTTAAAACACAAGTATGAGTCACGTGAGATATATTTTGAAGGTTAATGACGTACTTTCACGCCATATGATGATATGACTTTATCATTTTGCCATGCTGGCTTTATTTCCAATCCACGTCTCCATCATAAATCCTAGTCAGCAACACGCTAGCTCCCATTCCACGATAACACACCGTAGTAGTTATTCCCCCATAAAAAAGCACCGCATCAACTCATATTAGGGTTAGGTGAGTGATTACACGTCTATTTCCCCCTTAATCCACCGTAGCAATTATTCTCCCCCTAAAAAAAGCACCGTACCGACTCCTGTTAGGGTTAGGTTGAAGATTACGCAGCAATTACCCCCTTTATTCCACCAAATACAGAAAACTGCCTCTGTGAAATCAAGCCAAATTTGTTATTCTGCTTTTGTGAGGTTCGCTTATCCGTCAAAAAATTGGAAATCGACGAGTGGGTTCACTTTAATGGCGTACTTTCACACCATATGTAGAACACAAACATTGTGTGAGACATTTGCACAATAATTTCTTCTTGCAGCACAAGACAATGGCCTTAAAACTTAAGTTATGGGTTGCTGCAAAAGCTTCAGTTGTCCCTAGGTTTTAGGCCAAGATGGCAGCACTAAAAGATATGTCTCCATCTGCTTTTGAATGGTTGAATGGAAAGGACCCTATACATAGGAGTAGGTCTTATTTCAATACCAATCCGACATGTGATCTTATGTGAATCTTTTAATAGCTCAATTATGCATGCTAAGGACAAATCCATATCTTTCTTTTGGAGGCAATTAGATGTTATCTGATGAATAGGATGAGAAAAAAGAGAGAATCTGTGGCAAAATGGATTGGGGATATTGGATCGAGAGTTACCAAACTGTTTGACAAATCCAGATTGGAAGCAAAGATGTGTATAGCTGACTGGGCGAAAGAAATAATGTTCTAGATCAGAGTTGTCGATGGAGGACAGTTTGTGGTAGATTTGAGACAGAAGACATGTTTCTGTAGGCGATGGGATCTAAAATGGTATTCCTTGTATGCATGTCATATGTGTTATCTCATATAAGAACATGGCTCTAATAGATTTTGTGGATCCATGTTATAAGAATGAAGCATTCATTAAAGCTTACAGACCTATAATTTGCCCAATGAATGGCCCAAACTTGTGGCAAAAGTCTAATATAAAACCATTGGAACCCCCCAAGTTCTGGAGACAGCTTGGCAGACCAAAGAGAGTGAGAAGAATGTGTCCAAATGAAGATTCAGCAACTAAAATGAGAAAAACTGGTGTAGTTATGACATGTAGCAAGTGTGGAATTACTGGACACAATGCAAGGTGCTGTAGGGTAGCAATTATCCAACAATTTGGACATCCAAGCAGCCAGCCATGTGAGAGATGTCTAAAAAAAATTATTTACAAACTTATTTAATTACAAACTGCCTCATAGTATCCCATGTGTACATTTATTGCAAAAAGAATTCAAGAAGAATATGATAACTAAAAGGTCAAGAAAATCCAAAAAATCAAGAAATAATACAAAAGCAAGGACATCACACCAAGGGCTTGCAACAAGCCAATCTGAGCAGCCTGATAGCTAATTAACTTCATATTGACATGTTTTCAAACTCTGTAAAGATAAATGAAAGAAAATTATAATATTTTGGACATATGTGGTGGGTTTTTTGTATTTAGCTTTGGTATGTATTACCAATAGTTTTTTTGAGACATGGATGCTTGTATGCATGCCATATGTACAATGTACTATATAGGGACATGGATCTGTTTTTTGTACCTAGTTTTGGTATGGTATATAAATACAAATATGTATTTGGAACAACCCTAGATATTGTAGCAAAATACCATTGAGTGCTTCAGCTCATAATTTTATATTGAAATGTATTGATATTTTTTATAAAATAAAGTCCCAAAAATATAAGTAAACCAAATCATTTGTGTGTCTAGGTGTGCATTAAGTTCATTTTGATTTGATCCATTCCAAATCAAAACTTTTAATTTGGAATAACTATTATAAACCAAACAAAATACTTATGAAAACAAAATCTGATTATTAGGGACATATGTCACCAACAAGCACCATTTATATATGCACATAAAAAACCAGTGAGTCTAACACTTGCATATTAGTGGAGTTTACAAATAGAAAAATAACATATATGTTGGTTTTACAAACATAACATAGTCTAGCACTTGCATTACATAAACCCTCTACTCGCAGATATCATATACTCAAAATTGAATATATATTTAAAAAAATATATATTAAATTAAATATAATTATAATTGCATATTGAAAATTGTAAAATAATAAATTAATAAATTAAATTTTTTATATAAAAAGTGAAATTGGCTTTCTAAATATAAATAATTAAATTTTATTTTTTATTTTAATTTTTTAGTTTCAAATATGTTGAAGTTGTTAAAAATAAAAACACTTTACAATAGAAAATTTTAAATTTTTAAAAATTGCATCGGATACGCTTTAATGACTAGTCTACTATTAACATTTCCACAGCCAAGTCAGTGAGTCACACACCTATGCTGTGCCAGTGCCCTCCGCATGACCCAAAGCTGTTTTTGGATTTATAATTTTCAAAAAAATATTGATATTATATATTTTCTATTAGAAACATATTTTTTTCAATATTTTATTATTAATTTTTTTTTATTAGTTAGATTCATTCCTTATCCATATTTAAAATATATTAAATTACTATTAATAAAATAAAAATCTCACATACCGCATCTTGATAAATATATTCTAGCTAGTTAATACATCTAGATATTACTTATATTTCAATTTCAAAATTATTTTATTTATGTTAGTTATTTATTTGATTTTATATACATAGAAGAAAAAAGTATTATAGGTTTAAACTTCAAAATCTCCAAACTTTGAAGATATACACACACATATATATATATATATATATTATTTCCTATATAGACTAGAAAAATAATGGCGGGCTCCATTATTTATAAAGATTAACACAAAATTAATGTAAAAATATAAAAATATGATCATAAGTAGACCTGTCAAATTTTAATACGATCCATTAACACGACATAAACACGTATAATTTTTACGTGTTCGAATTTATCTGAAATAGATTGAGTTGATAACAGATTGATCCATTATAAATTTGTTATCTTGACGGATTTTAACAGGTTGACTCGCAAAAATCCATTAGATTAATTATGGATCTATTAATCTTTAATGAAAATTTAATAATTTTACTAAAAAAAACCTAAAGAAATGAAGATGTGTTTGAAATTGAATATGTTTATGTATTATTGTTATTTCAAACAATATTGTTTTAGATTTTTATTATTCATTTGTAGAAAGATTTAAGTATTATATTTTTGTAATTTATTATTTTTTTAACATGAATTAAGTATGTTGCTTTAGTTTTTATTTTTGGTTTATAAAATGATATATATATTTATGTTAGTCTGTGCTTCATTATTTTTTAATATGGACTATGAACTATAAATCAAATATATTTTTTATATTTTTAAATAATTTTGAAACTAAGTTTAACGTGTTAGTTACACGATAATTTCATGAACAAATTTGAGTTTACATATTTCAACGCAAAGCTTAACTGGTCAGATTTAGATAAGAAAATTTTGACACAAATATAAATACCACACAATACAAACACAATACAATACGACACGTTGCCAGATCTTTGTAAAAATGACTAATTAATTATTGCTTAATAATTACAATGAATTTAATTGGCTTTTTATACTTTGGATATTTCAAAAAAGATAATGAATTTTTTTAAAAGTAAAATAAAAAGACTTTATTATTATTATGGGTATATTTCATATACAACTTCTAAAGTTTAATAAAATTATATTTGAGCTTTTCAGATTACAAAAATTATGGAAACTACTTTTTAGTTAGCCAAACATTCAAAAAAAGCATTCTATTTTACGTGGCCGGTGAAAATACTAGTATTTCCTTTCTCCTTTTTTAATTAATTTTTTTTCTTCTCTCGCTCTTTTATCCTCCCCCTTTGTCTCTCTCCTCCTTTTTTTTGTTTTTTTCTTTCCACTCTGTTTGTCTCCAGTAATGCTATACAGCCCAAAAATTTGACCAAATTTATAACTCAAATGACATGGCATCCTATGCGGCAGTCACTTCATAATGCCATGTCAGCTAATTAATTCTAGAATTTATAATCTTTTTTGAAAAAAACAAATTCCAGTGGCTGCTCTTTCTCTCTCACGCAGTTCTCCTTCTCGAGTTTGGTCATTTAGTCAAATACATAGAATTCCTTCGATCAAAGACGAAGCTGTTTTCCTGCAAAGACGAAGGCGACTTGGGCGAGTTCTTGCGCTGGTTGAAGGTGATTTGCGCATAAAGAAGACAAAGTCGATTTGTGCCGAAGTCGAAGACGACGTCCGGCGAAGCTGAAGGCAATTTCTTGCACTGTTTTCTCCTATTCTCTTTCGTTCTCAAGAAATCTCTGGCACTGAGATTAATATTTCTTTTCCTTTGGTTTTCTGTTTTACACGATATATATATTTTTTAAAAGTCCCACTCCGTATTGATTTGTAAGATGAACAAGATTGAAGTTGATGCCTATATATTTGAATCTATTTTTTGTTTTTTTTTGTTTTACATTATATTGGTTTTTCTGCTATTTTTTTTTTCTTTTCTTCTGGTAATGGGTTTTGACTGTATAACAGCTTCGTTTGTATGTATTATTGATTTTATCTGATTTCCATTCCCTAAGTATATGATTTTATTTTTTTGCTAAAATAACTGTAATTAAGGCATTGTATGCCAGCTAAGCAGAATACATCAATATTTTTTCAGCTTCGAGAATTGCGAGCACCTACAGTCCCCAAAGCAAGTACATAGAGATAGAGAGAGAGTATTTTGCTTTTTTTTTTTTTTGCTTTTCTATTTTCCTTTTGTTTTGTGGCAGTGTTTGGATTTGGATTGGGTCATGGAGGAAGAGAAAGAAAGAACTGGGGGGTAAAAGTTGGAGAGACAGTGATTAAATATTTTTTTTTTAGGGATAAATGCATTTTAGTATTTATAATTTGATAAATTTGCATATTAATTTTTTAAATTTTAAATGTAACAGTTTAACTAATTTACATTTTATGTCATATTAGACCTTTAAGTTTCAAGTGTATCACATCAAGCTTTCAATTTAAATTATATGTCACATTATGCTCTTAAATTTCAAATGTATCACATTAAGCCTCTAATTTACATTTTTTTGTCAATTTTTATAAATAAAAAATCATATAATTTTATTTTTATTTAACACTTTTATTTCATTCTAAATTGCTAAAAAAAAATTATCATGAATTTTTTTATCTTATATATTTTTCATCATGATATTTTTTTTATCTTAAATTGTTAAAAAAATTATCATGAAAATTTATTTAATCCTATATTTTTTCATAATGATTTTTATTTTATTTTAGGATGAATAAATATTTTTCGGAGGAATAAAAATATTTTTTTAAATATTTTATAAAATTTGTGAAAGAAAAGAGTTTCAGAGTTATTATACTGTATTTAACAAATTCTGTTAAATTTAATTTAATTCGACTAAATTGTAATTTTTTACAAAATAGAAAGTATTAAATGTTTAAATTAATTGTAATGCTTTTTATTTAAAAATAAATAAAAATTCTAGAAGGTTTTAAAGTATATTAATTGTTTATTNTGTAGTGCTTTTATTTAAAAATAAATAAAATTCTAAAAGGTTTTAAAGTACATTAATTATTTATTGTGGCATAAAATATAAATTGAAGATTTAATATGATACATTTGAATCTTGAAAGCTTAATGTGGCATAAAATGTAAATTTGAAGCTTAATGTGATACATTTGAAACTTAAATGTTTAATGTGTAAGTTTAGTAAACTACAAAGTAATAAAGTGCATTTATATATATATATTTAACAAATTGAAGAAAAAAGATCGAGGAGATGGTGAGGAGGGCTGAAACCATTGCATTGCTTTTTTTTTTTTTGGTGAGTAAAACATTCATTAAAGCAAAAACAAAAAAGCCTCACAAAGGAGGACAACAACCATCGGCATCTCCCCTTTTCTCTTTAACACTAATGTTTAAAATTTTAGTGGGGAGAGTCCAAGAATTACAGGAATCAATATTAACACAGCAATCATATTTGAAATAAAATTTTGCAATAGCATCAGCAAGCCTATTTGTGGATCGACCATTCCAAAGTCCAATTTTGTCTTTTAAGATTGCTTCTTATCTGGATGACATCATATCTTGTGTTCCAGCCCTTAGGGTCTTGCTTATAGTTAACTTCCTTAACCACCCTGGAAGCATATGAAAACCACTTGACCTAGTTCCAACCTTCCTGCATAGCTATATCAGTTGCCTATTCAAGCACCTTGGTTTTCACTTCACCAGCTAACAGAGCCGAAGTCACCAAAGAGATAACTCTGGTAATCTCCCCTCTGTCATTCCTCACAACCACTGCCAAAGCAGCTTTCCCTCCACGGTATGCAACATCCACATTAGCCTTCAACCAACCTGTATGTGGTTTAGTCCAGTGTTCCTCCATTAATGTCTGTATGCTGGTTTCCTTTGCATTTTGTCCGTAACTCAAGAATTCCTCAACCATCAAATTGAAGTGTTTCACCGTGGAAGCAAAATCAAATTCACCTTTGAAAATTCCTTTGTTCCTATATTCCCAGGTACAATAGAACAATGTAGCAAAGAAAACCACAAGGAATTTTCTCTCTTCCTTATTTCTCCCCGGGGGATTCAAGCAAAAAGCCATCCAATCTTCAACATTGGAATACTCCAATCTATCCAAACACACTCCCCATTTGCTAGCATAGGCAAGAGCTCTGATAGTATTACAATCTTTAAAAAGGTGTATATCCGTTTCCAAATCCGCTCCACAAGTGGGACATTCAAGCTAACTCAAAGCGATTCTTTTCCCAATTATTTCTCTTGTGGAAATAACTTTTGCAGTAATTCTCCACAGAAAAAGTTTAAGCCGGTCATGGATTTTTAGATTCCATAAACGGCTCCAACTATTTTGTCCCCAACTGTTAAACTCCTCTTGAAACATAGCTTTGTAATTGTTCCCAACTATAAAGTCCCCCCTTCTTTGTCAATCCATAGAAGCCTATCCATGCACTCCTCCTTCGGCCATCCAATATCCAAAATAGCTTTGGCAGATTCTAGTTCGAATATCTCCCTCACCAACTGCTCATTCCATCCAGCTCCATTGTGTATTCTCAATGAAGCCACCAAAGGATAGCAGCTCCATTCACTGCCCACCTTGATGGTAGGAATAAAGTTGGGCAGATTTGGCACCCATGGATCATGCAAAAAGTTGATTGAGGCTTCATTTCCAATCTTATAACATGCAGCTTTTCGAATCAATTCCCAAGCCCAGCATATTCCTCTCTAGACATAAGAAACCTTCCTTCCTATCTTGTAATCAAATATCGACTTGCCTTTAAGATTTTTTGTTCTAAACAACCTACTCCAAAGAGTGTCCTCTTCCACCGCCAACTTCCATGCAAGTTTTGATAAAAGAGCTTGGTTTATATCTTTAAACAGCTGAAACCTAGCCCACCAAGCTCCTTCAGTTTACAAATATCTGTCCATCTCCTCCAAGCTATAATTTTTTGTTTTTGTTTTCCACACCACCAAAAGCTTATCACTACCAAGTCCATAGCATTACATACCCCCATCGACACTTTGAATGTAGACAATTTATAAATCGGAATTGCTTGAGTTACATTTTTAATCAATGCAACCTTCCCCGCCTTAATTTAAAGCTTGACTACTCCAGCCCTTTAACCGCTTACTAATCTTATCCTTCATTCTCATGAACTCCTTCTTTTTATTACGGCTGAACACCAAGGAGTTTCCCAAATGTATCGTATCCCTTCTCATTTCAGTGAAACCCATAATCTCTTTGATAGCTCTCTTCTCACTTATCTTGGTATTACCAGAAAACAGAATGCTAGATTTAGCAATATTGGCCTCTTGTCCTGACCAGCTTGAGTATTTATCGAAGCATGATTTGACCACTACCGCTTCCTTCCTATCGACCCTACACATAACTAGTAAATCGTAGGCATACATCAAGTGAGTCACTGCCGGGAGCGTTTTTGTCAATTTTGATGCCGTGAAGGTTATGCTTGTTTTCTGCTTGCTGGAACATTTTGGAAAGATACTTAGAACAGAGAATAAACAATAGCGGGGATAAAAGGTCTCCTTGGCGAAGACCTCGACTTGAGGCAAATATGCCAGTCATGTTCCCGTTGATCAAAAGTGTGAAATTTACTGAACGTATGCAACTCTGTATCAGCTTTCTTATCTTGAACCCGAATCCCCATCTCTCAAGGGCTTTATCCACAAAGCTCCACTCCATTTTGTAATACGCTTTTCAGAGATCTATCTTCATCACCATTAATCCATTTTTTCCTTTGTGATTCTTCAGTATGAATAACTTCTTGAGCAATTACTGTGTTCTCTACAATCCATCTTCCTTTATCAAACACCCCTTGATTTGGGAATATTATCTTACTAACTACCATCTCGAGCCTCGAAGCTATGATTTTTGCAACTACTTTATAGCTGAAGTTGCACAAACTTATTGGCCGAAATCCATCAATATTGTGTGGCTGAGTGTTTTTCGAAATTAGAACAATAAAAGTATTGTTCATTCCATCTAAAATTTTGCCTTGTCAGAAGCATTCTTAAACCCATAAAATAATATCTTCCTGCACTGTATTCTAGTAAACCCAGTAGAATAAACCTAGGAAACCGTCCGGTCCTGGACTTTTCAAAGGGTGCAGCTGCCAGATGCTTTCCTTTATCTCCTCTGAGGAAGGGATTTCATCTAACTCCAACGACTCCTTCTCCGTGACTATTTTGTTTTCTAAATCAGTTATCTCCTCTGTGAACACGGGGTTACTCGTTGTAAATAATTCCTTGAATTGTTTAATGAAGTATTCAGTTATCCCATCTTCTTCTTGAATCCAATCCCCTCTATCTTTGATCACCAAAATTATATTCCTCCTTTGAATAAGTGTGCTTATTTTGAAGAAAGTGGTATTTTTATCCCTTTCTTTTAACCAAATCTGCCGTGATTTTTGTCTATAAATTGATTCCATCCGATCCCTACTGATTTTCAATTCTTCCTGTAAACATATCTTCCTTCCTTCGTTTCCTTCTAAAAGGGTGATATTTGCCAACTCCTTTTCAAGGTTTATGATAGTGAGCCAATCCGAAAACATCTTTGTTCCAGGCCCTCAGATCCTTTGTTGTCTGCGCTAATCTCTTACATATCCTGTTTCTCCTATCCCGATTCCAAGCCCGTCTAACCACTTCAACACTTGTACAATCCGAAGTCCACACTTTAAGGAATCGAAAAGGTCTTTTCTGCGGATAATAAGGGCTTTCTATTTGAATAAGAATCGGGCAATGGTCCGATGACTCCATATTGAAATGCTTAACCGAAGCTTGTTGATACAAATCAATCCATTCTTTGCTGGCAACTGCTCGATCCAACTGTTCCTTAATAAGCATACCTCATTCTTGTTTGTTTTCCCATGTATATTTACTACCTGAGAATCCCAAATCCACCCCGCCAACCATCCTCATAAATCCCTTCAAGTATAATTGTTTTCTCCAGATACTTCTCCTCCCAAATTTCTTTTCTTGACCAATAACCTCATTGAGGTCCCCAATGACTAACCAAGGAAGTTCCACATTCTTGACAACCTCTACGAATTCCTCCCAGAATGTCCGTTTCTCACTGTTGTAAGGAGTACCATGACTGGAGAACAGACTCCATCTTTTTTTTCCCTCATGGTCGGCAAGATCACCACTTATTATTCGGTCAGATTTCCATCCCACTTCAAATTTAATTTCATCGGTCCATAACAGGGCTAATCCTCCAGCTATACCCTTTGCCTCTACAGTCTCAATATTGTTGAATCCCAAATTTCTAGCCACCCTCTCCATTCGAGATGAACTTCCTTTTATTTCAATCAGAAAAATACAATATGGTTATGAGAATTAACTAAGCTTTTAAGAAAATTTACCGTGTGTGACTTTCCCAAGCCTCTGCAATTTCAGGACAGAATCTTCAAAGGACTAAGAGGGGCTTGATGAGGCCCGCTTTCCCGGCCTACTGAAAATCCAAGTGTCTCCTTGAAGAAGACTGACCCGGATTTCCTCTACCCGATTCATCTGCAAGCCTTGAAAAGCTCCCCTCTTCCCTCTCAACTCTCCCTCTAGCTTCACGTTTCCATGGCCAGGTTCTCCCTGCATCTCTCCTCTCGTAAATGCGTGCTGACCGTCTTAGATCTCTTGTTCCTCCCCGATTTGTAACCAGAGTTCTTGTTTCCCTATCAGAAGTTCCAGTGTTCTGTGTAGTCTCCCCTTGCCACACCTCCTGCGTATTTTCTGTTATCTCTTTTCTGTATTCTTCCCTAACTTGGGCTTTCTCAAATTGCAAACTTAATGCTTCCTCATCAATAATAATCACATTTTTCTTTTTGGGCCTTCCTAGATTTATTTGAGCCAGTCGTTTCTTAGTAGCTGGTTCCTGCCCCTTTTCCTCTTTTAATCTTTCTCCACTGACTTGAGTTATTGCTTGTGGCCCAAAACCTCCATAACTCAAATATTCCGGATCCAGCCTATCAAAATTTCTTTTGTCCACTGTTTGGAACATTACAATCTCCTGTAAGAAATCTTTTACCCATTTAGCCAGGTCATTAATTGTTATTTCTGGTTTTTTCAATTTCTTAGTAACTACTTCCTGTAAGTCAATCGCATTGCCCAAGTTTTTCCGCTCCAGTGTATGCTTCAAAGCTGCTAGCTCATGACACACATCCAGTGAGTTTTGAAATTCCCTCTTTTGGCTTTGGGCTACTTCTATCATCTGTCTCATTTCTCTTTTCAAACTATCACAGAGAAGGAAACTATCAAGTACTAGGTAGTTTTCTCTTTCTGCACTTTCGTTCCTGGCCATGTACGATTTCCAAGCTTCATCTCCCTTTTCCGGTGGGTTGATGAAGAGTAGGTTTCCGTCGTGTTCTGCCCTGTGCCACGAACCGTACAACTTTGCGATACTCCAGTCGCAGTGGTTACCTTTGCAGCTTCCCTGAAGGTGCATCTACCTGTTATGTGATCAATCTGCCCACAATTGAAATAATAATCTGATAACCTCTCGTATTTAAATTGAATCCATATATCATCACCTTCCGATGTTCCTTGGAAAAAACCAGCTGGTAATGGCTCCGTACTATCAATATCCACCTTGAACCTCAAATATCTCTGTGCAACAACACATCTTCGGTTGATGGTCTCTTCGTGAACAATGCCTATTGTTTTTCCCACCATCTTTGATGTTCCTCCGTGAAGAAAAACCGGTGGCAGTCCATGAATCTATATAATGAATGTTGTGTGTGAGAAGGAAATCTGCTGCAAACTCATGGACTCCAGCCATTCCTTAAGCACTAGATGTGCTCCATTCAGAGACCACAGTCGTGCTCTAAATATTCCATCCCTATCTTCCTTTGAGCCAAAGTTGAATTTAAAAGTGTTTTCTCCAACCTTCTCGATATTAACTTTGTTCTTTAGTCTCCAAGTTTTGGCCACGATTTCTGACACTATGTACCGCTTGAAAACCAGAGTACTCATTATTTTTCCTAAAAAAACTCTTTCAGCAAATATATCTTTCTGTTCTCTGTTCAGTTGTAGTGAAAGTAAGTTGAGAGTCTCTTGCAAAGTTTGTATCTTGTTATTTTCTTCCTCCATCTTGCGTTTGAACTGTTGTCAATCTCGCAAGACTTTTTATGAAAGAAAACAAGTTTCTAGTGTATTGTGGATGGCAGTTTTTGTTTACTTAGAAACGCCATGGATATAGCTATGGTTGGCAAAAAAAAATCACTAAATCACTGTTGTATCACAAGGCATACATGATATTGCATTGCTATGAGGGCGAGAGTGAGGGAGGAGAGAAAAGAGATTAATTTTTGTTTTTAAATTTTAATAAAATTTGATAAATAAAATTTAAATTAAGTTAATTAATGAAGATAAAGAATGAAAAAAAAAACTTATCAGCAAAATACAAAGACGATTTTACCCTTAATTCGTTAAGATTAACAAATGTTTACTAATGACAAAAATAGTTTTCGTAATTTTTCTAACTTGAAAGATGTGAATGTAATTTCACTAAATTTAAAAGTGGTATATGAAATACCTTTATTATTATAAAATATAAATATATAGCTGAAATCGGAAAATATTAGGAAATGAAAAACCTAGAAGCTTTCCGTCTTCCTTATTGAGTCGCCGTTATAAGATTGGTATAACATTTTAAGCATTTGAACAACCAGTTGTGGGGTGAGAGGTCCCTGTTTAGCTGATAATGTATTTTCCATAAAATATAATTTCTAAATTTTCAATCAAAAAACTCGCTTTCACTTTTTGAGTTAGGATCTGAGTACTTCTCTCTTTCTCTCAACCCTTTGTCGGCGTCTCTGCTCCGGCAACCCAATCGACACCAACACCCTTCAAACTTCAACCGCTTCTGCGTTAGCTGCTTCATCAAACGGTCAGCTTCTAATTTTTGAATACAATACAAACTTTGATTTACTTCTAAACATTTTAGGTTTTTTTTGGGTAAGATTCTAAACATTTTAGGTTGATTTACTATCCGAATTCCTTTTTTTTGTTATTTTTTTTCTACATGCTTTCCGAATCTAAGTTCTGTTTAATTTGAACTTTTAGGGCAAATTTTATTGTTTTTGGAAATTCAACCGCCGGTCACGTCGTCCGTCTCCTTTCTATTAGAACCTTTCAATCCATCAAGTACGCCTTTTTTTTTTTTTTTTCTTTCTAATTTCATTCTGTCAAATTTAATTTTCATAGCAACTGAAAAAAAAAATACGATATAGGTTTTCCAAAAATATGATTTTTTTTTTATTTTTTGAAAATTTATTTTAGCAGGGTAACCCATTTGGATAATTTATTTTGAATGGATTCTGGAGGCAATTCACTGCCTTCTGGTCCTGATGGAGTGAAGAGAAAAGTGAGCTATTTCTATGACCCAGAAGTGGGGAATTACTATTATGGGCAGGGTCACCCCATGAAACCCCATCGCATCAGAATGACCCATGCTCTGCTTGCCCATTATGGTTTGCTCCAGCATATGCAGGTGCTCAAGCCCTACCCTGCCAGGGATAGGGACCTTTGTCGCTTCCATGCCGATGACTATGTGGCATTTCTTAGGAGTATTACCCCTGAAACCCAGCAGGACCAGCTGAGGCAGCTCAAGCGTTTCAATGTTGGGGAAGACTGCCCTGTATTTGATGGTCTTTACAACTTTTGTCAGACTTATGCTGGTGGCTCTGTTGGTGGTTCTGTCAAGTTGAATCATGGTCTCTGTGATATTGCTATTAACTGGGCTGGTGGCCTGCACCATGCTAAAAAGTGTGAGGCTTCTGGGTTTTGTTATGTCAATGATATTGTTTTGGCAATCTTGGAGCTTCTTAAACAGCACGAGGTTTGTCTATTTTCCTTACCACTTTTGTTCCTGTTCTGTGGTCTGTTCCTTCAGTTGTACCTCATACCTCTTTGTTTGTTATTTTATCCATTTTTGTCTTCTTTTTTTACAAATGCTTAATGTATGGATTTGAAAGAGCTTTCTTTTGAAGATGGCTTACATTTCTAGTTAACCTGAGTCTGATAACAAACTTTCGCAGTTATAGTTTTGGTTTGGGAAACATTGACCTTTTGAGTACGAGTGAACAATCATTAAGTGCATGATGTTGCTATATTTGGTTTTTGAAATGGCTTAGTTAGGGCCTTACTCATCAAACCATGAAGTGGATGTAGGATGGTGAAGGCAATGATTTGGTTCTTTGTAATCACCATGTTATGGGCACTGACTAGACTTTAGTCTCATAGATTCATAGTTTATGGTTCTTTCTAGATTTTATATCATGTACAGAGGAATTGTTAATTTCTTACTTTAATATTTTTAGTCGTACAGGGTAATTGTTAATCTTCTTTTAATGTTTTGCAGCGTGTTTTATATGTGGACATTGACATACACCACGGAGATGGTGTGGAGGAGGCCTTTTACACAACTGATAGAGTTATGACTGTTTCTTTCCATAAATTTGGAGATTATTTTCCTGGTACAGGGGACATACGTGATATTGGATATTCAAAAGGGAAATACTACTCTCTTAATGTTCCACTGGACGATGGGATTGATGATGAGAGCTACCATTTCTTATTTAAACCACTCATTGGGAAGGTTATGGAAATTTTTAGGCCTGGTGCTGTGGTTCTTCAGTGCGGTGCTGATTCTTTATCTGGGGACAGGTTGGGATGTTTCAATCTTTCAATTAAGGGCCATGCAGATTGTGTCAGATATATGAGATCATTCAATGTCCCATTGCTGCTTCTAGGTGGTGGGGGCTATACCATTAGGAATGTTGCACGCTGCTGGTGCTATGAGGTATTGTTCTTTGTTTTGTTTATGCTATTTTGTTTTAGCATTTTAAATTTGTTCAATCATGACAGGCACTACGTTCTGTCAGCTTATTACTGTGGTATTATTAACATTACGTATACACGTATGTAATGCAGACAGGGGTAGCACTTGGAGTAGAAGTTGATGATAAAATGCCACAGCATGAGTATTATGAATATTTTGGTCCAGATTATACTCTTCATGTCGCCCCTAGTAACATGGAAAACAAGAATTCACGACAATTACTTGATGACATACGGGCTAAGCTTCTTGACAATCTCTCAAAACTCCAGCATGCGCCTAGTGCCCAATTTCAGGAAAGACCTCCTGATACTGAGTTGCCAGAGGTATGTCTGTAGGTATTTGTTTCTTTAATTTGTTCATCCCTTGTTCAATCACCAGCATCTCATCTCATAACTTGTGATAATCATTTTGAATAAGTCCCATATGCTTGAAATTAGACATGATTCAACTTTTGGTCGCTTGTTGTAGTATGATATTATTAGTTGTTTTAACTTTTTACCTTTTTTTGGTAGAAATTTGGACTTTTTAAATGCTATAAATATGAGAGAGAAGTTTCTTCTGTCTAAGATTTTATGAAGTACTTGGTTATTCTATATTATCATCAAGCTCCTGGTGCTTCCCACATTGCTGTTTGAGTTACTGAGGAAATGAGAATTTGAAATCTGATAACTGGTGTTCCTGTGATGAAATCCCAAATATGTTTTCCTTTCCTGGTAATGCCGTTGGTCATTATGTTCATTGTTTTGTCTTCTCTTCCACCCAAACAAAGTTTACTGTGTGGTAGTTTTTATGGATTATTAAATTAAGAAGTATAACAAAAGACTTAATGGGCTCATTTTACTTCATGGTATGAAAAAAAAAAAAGAAGCATATATATGCTGCAAAGCTGTCTTCAATCGGAAATTTTGTTAGATGTGCAAGAAATTGTTTAAGATTTTATTTTCCAGCTTGGAAGCAGCACTTTAATTTTTTTTTTCCTTTTGAAAATTTTTAGGCGGATGAAGAACAAGATGATGGAGATGAGAGATGGGATCCAGATTCTGACATGGATGTAGATGAGGAGCGGTATTTTATTTTATTCTCGTAATTTCTTCTTGTTGCTTGTTTTCACATCTTTGTATACTGACTTACTTTGCTACAGCAAGCCTTTACCAAGCAGAGTAAAGAAAGAAATCATTGAAACTGAGGTTAAAGATCAGGTATACTCTCCTAAATCTGTATTTCAGGGACTAAGAAATAACTTTGTACTTGAAATTTAATCTAGGACGATAGCACATTATATCTTTTGTCTCGATTTGTTATATATATTATATGCATTCAGTATGAATTGTGAATGTGTAACAACGGCACTGGTTATTTAATTCTTGAGAAATGAGTTTGTTAAGTTGCCAGAGAAACCCAAAAGCTTAACCATAAGCTTAATAAAAAGAAATCATCTTCTTCATATAGCATGCTGCTCTTTTGATGTAGTATGAGCAACTTTGACATATTTCAACGCAAATGCAGTCTATATCCTCTGTAGTCAGCTCATAGACAAACTTCCAAAATTATAGAACTGTCTAGTGCATTTGTTTGTGATGCATATTTACCTCTAAAAATTTCTAATTTTGGCTTACATACCCTCCAGGAGAGTCAGAAAGGAAATGCAGAGAATGCTAGAGGCTATGATGCTGTAGGGAACGAGACTACCGGTGTGAAGGTGAGTTTAACTCATAACCATATGGATTAAACGGGCATGACAGTTATAACTGCCATAACATTAATAAACTTCTTTGTTGTTGACATTGATATTTGCAGGCTATAGATATGGGTGTTAATGCCATGGTCATAGATGAACCGAGTGTGAAAGTTGAGCAAGAGACTTCAAACAAGCCAGCTGATCATATTTAAACCATACTGTACTGACAAGCAAAGTCAAAAGCTAACAGAAATAGTGAAATTGTGCAGGTTCATTTGATGTGCATTTCAGATATTTTGTGGATGAGTACGTACAAAAATGGGTAAATATTTGGGATGAACTTGTACCCTTTTAACGATTGTATTCTTTTCATTATAATTATAATTGCAATTGTTATTACTTCTTCAAATCTATCTTAATTTTTAATTTCTATTTTATTGGATTATGATGCCTAAACTTGCAATAATTTGTTCGGATCCGTTGTATAGTAAGAGGGATGAAGCAGGCGAATGTAGAACATTGGAGTCCAATGAACATATATGATAGCACCATCAAATAATCATAAATTAATTTTGAGTTACAAATTGCTAGTGCTTTTTCATGACCAATTGCAATGAAACACCAAGTGATTTCTTTTCATTGAAGAATAATAACCAAGCTTGAAAATGAGAAATTATTGCAAATGTAGAAATGTAGTACAGTAAAATTAATATAGAATACCAGAAAATGGTCAAAATACCAAAAGAATGATGAACTATTAGTCTCACGACTCATCTCCAACATAAATTATAAAGAAAACCTGAAATGTCCTACGAAAATGAAGCTCTTCAGTCGACACAAGCACAGGTGGGACTCAAATAAGTTGCTGTCAATTGCTTTCCCACTCTTTCTGCCTTACTTTGTTGGTTTTGCTGAGGAACACGTGTAAGGCAGCATTACAGTCAAACTCAAACAAGAATCTATTTTAAACCAAATTTACATAATTATTTTCAGCAAGTTACATATCAAAATAAAAACGTTAAAAGTTATTATTCTCATATTATAGACATGTTCAAGAGAATGATGATGATTTATTAAAAATTATTACAAATAACATTAAAACTTATTTTTATATAAGGTTGCTGTTGAAAAAGTGAATAAAATAAAACCAACCTTGATTCATATTAAGCCACATGTAATCAGCTAGATGGGTCTGGTCTACAATCTTATCCAGGCCAGATAATATTAATCTGTGCTGTTTTTGTCCTTACCAGGCTAGGTAATAGTACTGCTAAAGCACGTAAAACACCAGGAAAGTGGACAGAAACTTCTTATAAAATATACAATTCATCTAGTCCTCCTGTTTTACTTGCTCTCCAAGTCTGAACTTAAAACAGTGTTACCTCAAGCTTTATATAAAGTGGATCTCATTCTGCAACATATATAGCATCTAATCAGTTATATAGTTCTCTGCGACTTCTCAGGAAAACATAAAACAGAAACTTCCATTTGCCTTAGAGAAGAAAGAAAAATGTCTATTTTCTCAGAGTTTGTCAAGTGTTTCAAGCCGGCCTCATCACCAAAGGTCTCAAATGATGTTGATGCAGGAGGAATATCCAATCTGAAAGATACCAAAACCAAATCCAAGTCATCCTCTGGAGCTCCTATCATAGTTTCTTACTTTCCCTTGAATTCATATCTCTCCCGCTTGTAATTGTTTTTGCTACTACAACAAGCATAATCTGCAAATGAAATGGAGTAGTCTGAAGAGAGCCTGTTATGGTTCTTTGTCTTCTCCTTGTCATGAATATTATATGACTGAAGACCAATAATTGAGCGCAGAAGCTGGTGAAGATTTGCAATAATTTGGAAGCAAAAATGATGACGACCATGGTAGCTAATAAATCGCCAATTTCATTGGCGTACCGTTTCTTGTATATCTTTCATAATCTTGGTATCTACTTAGCTACTTAAAATCATCCTATCTGTATGTTTATTTATCTTAAATAAAAATTAAAAAGCACATATTATATCTGCAAAGGATTGGCTTATACGACTGTTTCAATATCCATGTCCCAACCATAAAAACAAGTTGCAATTTCACAAACTAAATACAGGGAAAATTTTGAATTATTGTGTAATATGTTCTAGAGGTTCTCATTAAAAAAAAAAAGATTTTATTTCTAAATTAGAAATACGAGAGATTGAGAAAATATATAGAAAACTTCAAACTAAGAGGCTGAGTATTTAACAGTTCTGTTACAATTATTGAAATGAAAGTACCACTCCCTCCTCCATAGCAAAACGCAATGCAAAAAAGGAAAAATAAAATAATATATATATATATATATATATATATATATATCTCTTATCAAGTATGAAACAAAGCAAAACACATCACAATTCTGATGTCACTTTTATCCCTTTAAATTGCGTAAAATTTATCGAATTCTCAATTTTTTAATATTATCAAGTATTTCCCAGGAACTTCTCGCAAATTTTACAACATTCGAGAAATGGGACAGATAAATATTCTCTTCCATTCTCTATGAGCCACAAACTAATACAGACACCATCAGATGTAGTATATATATCTCCTAAGCAAGTCACACGGAACTTGGATTCTGACTAGAAAGCCATTGCTCGTCCATGCTTTTATCCTTCCACGTTTTTTATATTCATAAAAACAAAATTAAAGGAAAAAAATTTGAAGATCTACATCTTCCGATATTTATATTAAATATTTGGTTCATACTTTTAATATTAAAAACACTTGCTGTAAAGCCAATTCAAGTTGAAATGGATAATTAAGCATTTTTTTTTAAAATAATATTTTAGATTTGAGTATTGTAGATATAGTTTGGGAGAGTTTTATTTTTTAATGGATCTATCCAATTTAAACTGGATTAGAAAAGAAAATATAATAGTTCGATAACGCGTATCAATTGACCAGAAAAACACTTGCTGTAAAAAAAAATAATAAAAGAAAGAATTACGAAAGCAAAAGGTGAGAAGAAAACTATTTGGTTGAGAAACTGATGTCTGATGCTATACCCCAATGGGCCCCAACTGTGGTGTGGTCATTTGGTCAAAGCAGCCGAAAGTGCTTCAAGACATACCTTGGTCACCAAGTCTTCTCCTTGCTCCCCAAGCAACTATGTACCTGCCAATGTTCTTTCTAATTCTACATACATATATAAATATATATACATATATAAATATATATATATGTATATAAGGAGCCCAACATTATCTCACCCTCAATCCAATTAAAATGCTGAATTAATTACTGTGCAATTGCTGCTTCAATCCAATGCCTAAATATATAGTTGTTAATTAGTAAGACCCCTTTGTATATACTGTTCAACCCGGTGTTGCAAGGATATTATAACTAATGGGGTGTATTCAATCAAGATTTTAGAAGACTTTTATGAAGTTAAAAAGTTTAAGTGTATTCAATATAGACTTTTAAAAAGTTTATAAAGTCTTGGTATATTTAATGTGGACTTTTAAAAACTTTTAAAAAGTTTATAAAAGTCATAGGGTATTCAATTAAGACTTTTTAAAAGTTTATAAAGTCATGAAGTATTCAATTTGTCAATGACTTTTAAAGACTTTTATAAATGAAAGACTTTTGTAGACTTTTTAGTCAAAAATGGTAAGTTTATGCTTATAAAAAAATTTTCATTCTCTCCCAAAATTTTTTGTAAACTTTTAAAGACTTTTTAAATGATTCTAATTATTTTACATTATTTTGGAATTCTTTTCTCTTTATATCTCTTCTTCTCCCTCTTCACCTCATTTTATACTGCGGAACAAAAGTCTAACAAAAAAATTATGGATTTTTTATTTTGGAATTATTATTTTTTATTTTATAAAAATGCAACTTTTGATTTATTTTTAATATATAAATATAATAAAGTGCAATAAAACTGTAATTTGCTTTAAAAAAAAGCCTAATAAATAACTGTTTTTCTTTATTTTTTTTTATGTTCGTTTACTTTTGCTAATATATGAAAAGNTTTTAGGAGAGAGGAGAGGGAGAGGGTGGCGGTTAGGTGGGAGTTGGTGGTGCCTTGGGCTGCGTGTGGCTCCAGATTCGGCTTCCCCCTTTTGCCCCTTTTATCACTTACCTCATAACTTACACATGGAGGGTCAGGATTAATCCACTGATGGCCTGATGTCCCAGATGGGAGACAAGTGTCTCTACCCAAGTTTATGGGCTTAGGAAGTTCTCTGGGCTTAGGTGGCCCACCACATTGTTGGGTATTTAATTTATTACCCATGATTACTAGGTATTGGGCCTAAATGGTGGGTAAAAATCCCCACAACAAAAGTTATTCAAAATTTATAAGTCATTAAAAAGAAATTATAAAATTCGTTCAAAGTCTATGAGAGTCATTTAAAAAAAATTTATAAAAGTCATTCAAAATCAAACATATTTTTATAAACTCTAATAAAATCTACAAAAGTTTGTGATTTAAAAAAGTTTTTCAAAGTCATAATTTAATATACCTCACTAAGTATGCATATATATATTATGTAGCCAACATAGAAGGGTAATAGATTTCAGGATAATGATTAAATTATTGCAATTGAAAAGAGAGATATGAAATACTCATAAATCTTGAGTAGTAAAAATAAAAAATTTATAAAAGTCATTAAAAAAAGTTTATAAAAGTCATTAAAAGTTTATGAAAGTCCTCAAAAAAAGTTTATAAAAGTCATACATACTTTTATAAAGTCTAAAAAAGTATGTTAAAGTCTACAAAAATCTATAATTTAAAAAAATCTATAAATTTTTTTAAAAGTCTTAATTGAATACACCTGTATAAATGNACTCCTGAAACAAGGAATTGGATTGGAATCTATTTGAAAAAATTATCAAAGTGTAATGTCAGTTTCAATTATAAAGCCCATTTATTTGCTTTTGGAAAAAGTAAAAGCTCTGTTTTATAATGCCAAATACATATTTTTTATAATGCCAAATCCAGACAATTTGGAGCGTTAAACACGTCATCAAATCCAGATTGATGTTAATTAATTAAAGACATAAATTATATCCACTATGTCCCCACTGAATATAAAAATCTAGAGACAAAACATATGATCAATTGGTCTTTTTATTTAACTACGAAGGGAAAGTAATGGATTATAAGCAACACCCAAATTTTCTAACATGACTTTGAGAATTTCAATTAATTAATTGGCATTTTCTGAAGGTTCATGCTCTGAATCATCTCTCTTATTTTGCAACACGATGTAGACGAGAACGATAAAAAAAGAAATAAAATCATTTTATTTGACTATTTCTGCTCTTAACACAAGTTCTTAATTTTTACGATATATGAGCGTCAACAAATCAACAATATTAATCACTAGATGTATATCCGTAACCCAGTCAAACATTTCTATAGCTAGATAGCTCTTCTTCCTTTCTTTTTTTTTTCTGGGTGAGTAGATAGCTCTTCTGCACATTCATATATACATGTGTAATTCTACAATAAAAATATTTACGTTTTATTAAAATAAAAATTATTATAAATATATTTTTAATTACAATCTTTATTTTAATAAAATAAAAATATTTTTATTGTAAAATTTCCCTAATATATAGATGTTTGTGTACAAAAATTCTACAATCCAAATGCTTGGTTAGGAGTTCATCCAGATGGTCACAAAAGCTAGTTTTTTGTGATGAATGTGAAAAAAATGTCACAAAAAACTAGTTTATTGTAACGATTCGGATAGATTTTCCATTAGGAAAAACTATTTATATGGGTGTATGTGTGTGTGCATGTATAGTTGAAAGTGACAACATGGAACTTGGTCTTGGTCTTGTTATTTAAATTTGTTAGTGGGTAGTTATATTGTAATGAGTAATTATATTTTATAATGGATTAATAAGCTAGTGGACAATATAATTATTTTTATTATAGTTGATTATTTTGCTAAATTAGTATAAATAATATTTAATATCTAATAAGAATGTATAAAATGAATATATTGTTATTTTCTTTAATATTTATCTCTAAATTTTACGTATTTTAATGGATTTATCGCTTCTTTTCTCTCTAAATTCAACTTTATTTATGTGATAATGACAACCCAAATTGGTAGGTCTAGTTTAGGTCGCAAGTCAATCGCCTACGAGTCATATAAAAACCATATTATAATTTCCACCGTCATAAGTACGATATATTTGTCAACAGGAAAAAGATTAAGAAAAAATCAAACTAGTTTTTCTTTTCCAAAGAAAAGTATTCTACAGACATAGGAGAAATTGAAGAGTAAACGTTTTTTTTGGTTGTTGTTACACATATTTCATGATCAAAGCAAGCAGCTACATTGCCATTTGCCATAGATATGAAAAGTGGACAGAACTTTCCTATAGATCAAGTTGTTGCTCAGTTTTCAACACTTATATTCCTTGCTCTCCAAGTTATCTTATTCTTATCTTACTATAAATATCCTCATTTCTCACATGGTACTTAATTAAAATCTCATCTACTATATAAATCAGAGTTCTCTAAATTCCAGTCTTAATTTGAATTTCCATCCATTTCTTATATATTTTAGCACTTGAAGAAACTTTGCAGACATTTCAACACCCCAATTGTAGTCCAAGTTAAATAGTTAATTTCATTTATATCTTAAAAAGTAAAAATGACCACTCTTTTCTCATCATTTTTGGACTGCTTGAAGCCCTCATCATCTGAGGTCTCAGATTCTGTAGGTGGCTCTGATGTGAAAAAACCTTGTTCCAAAGAATCCAAGACAAAGTCAAACAAACCTGGAGCTCCCTTGGTAGTCCCTCACTTCCCCAGCAGTTCGTATATTTCTCGCTTGTAATTTGTTTTTACTACAAGTACTAAAGAAAGATCTGCTGCAAGAGTATTACATGGATACGAAGATCTTTTATTACCATTTCTCTCTTTGTTTCCATTACCGTTTTACCAGTAATAAAATATTATTTTTATTTTATTCTTGAAAAAATAGTTATTTGTTTTTTAATTTGTTTATTTTATCTCTTTGTTACTATTTTTAAATAAGACCGATAATATTTTTTCTATCATTGGTGGACATGAATGGAGTACATGCGAAGTTCAAAATGTAGAAAGTCATCTAAATTTTTTTTTAGCATTTATTAATTCATTGTAAGCTAGTTAATCCAGAATTTTCTCCTTATAATTCATTATTTCTTTGGAAATGCATNTCTTTTATTTTGATATCTGTTAGATCATTGTGTAAATATTGTAAGCTAGTTAATCCAGAATTTTCTCCTTATAATTCATTATTTCTTTGGAAATGCATATTCTCGTTTAAGCCAACTTTTCCACTACTTCTTGTCCACTAAATACGAGACAAAAGCACCCCAAAGACTAGAAAGTAAAGATATACACTCCACTTATATTAATTTCCATTCACAGAACAATTTATTTATTTGTCCCCCACCATCAAAATTCTACCATAGTTAATTGTATCAAACAACTCATGAGTAGTCAAACTCCATATATTACTTTCTTTCTTTTTAATCATATATAACCCCATATATTACTTACTACTTATTACTCCTTATAGCTCACTTCATATTATTATAACAAACCCAATCGATCCATCACAAAGTTATTATACATATAAGAGACAAATTAAACCAAATGCGTTGGAAATAAAAATAAAAATTCTAAATGTGTGACAATTCAAAATTTTCAAGTAGCTAGTCTAAACCGATATTAATATATTGTTGACCAAATTAAAAAATAGTATTGTAATATGAATCTAAACGATTTTAATTTTTGCCCTCTATGTCAACAAACGTGTAAGAAATTGCAACATATTTTATGAATTATGTACATCCTTAATTTGGTCAAAGCAGCTATGGCCATCAATCAAAGTGAACCAAATTAACCATATCCCAAAGCTTCAGATGCATTGCATATGACCCTCATTGAACATATGTCCTCTCTATTATTTTGTCTTACAAATTAATATAAACATTTCTTAATTCTTTCAATTTCTGTCTTTGAATTATTCTTTTGTTAGCTGTAATTAGTTAATCAAAAGCACCAAGAAATGAGAGAACCTTTTCCCGGGCCAATTAAAACGTTTTCTTGTAGAGCAAGGCAAGCCCATAATTAAAAAAGACAAATCTTGGTTTGTTTGTCAATTTCTTAGTGGCCAACAAAAGTAATTAAGTGGTGTCTGAAAGTCAAAGCACAAGTCAATATCAATACTTTTGACTTACTTATCCACGACGACCCATGGCCCTAACAGAGAGATTCAATGTTTTCGTTCGCTAAGTCATTAATGTAAACCTCCTTTACGCAACTTCGGAATTCATAGAGCAAAAGAATAAATTAAAATGTTTTTTCGGTTGAAATTTTTTACATTTTATTTCTTATAATATTTAAAAAATAATCAGATGCATATCTACACTACAGTCCATCAAAGTTTATGAGGTTCTCTTGGTTTTGGGTTGTATATATATATATGTGTGTGTTAAAAAAATGTCAATCTGTTTTTGTCCTTGTGCATGGAATGGTCAAAGCACACAGGTAATACACTGGGAAAGGAAAGTGTATAGAACCATCTCAGAACCCACGTCATCCTCCTTGCTTCCCACGTCTTTCAAACAAAATATATATGTTCGACTTCCACGTGTGTATATATATATGTGGTATAAATAAGTAAGGATAAAAGGTGTTTAGCATTTTAATTGGTTTTTGTACATCCTCGGAAATAAAGGAAATCATAATTAATGGCAGTTCTCTCAGCGTTGGTAAAATGTTTCAAGCCCTCCTCATCGTCCCAGGTCTCAAATGATGGAGGAGGAGGCTCTAAGAATCTGAAAGCAGCTTCTTCAAAAGATGATTCCAAATCGAAATTCAAATCCAAGTCCAAATCATCATCTGGAGCTCCTGTCGTAGTTTCTTACTTTCCCACGAATTCATCTCTCTCTCGATTATAATTGTAATTGTTTTGCTCTTGTCAAATGTCTCATATATATATATATTGAGATTTAGATCAGAATTAGTTAATCTTTTTTTTTTTAATTTTTTACACTTGAGCTGAAACATGTATGTCGATCTTAATATATATATATATATATATATATATATATATATATATATATATAGCTCTTGAACCAGGGCACTAGTAGAGACTACTTCTCAGGGTTTTGTAAGATGGTTGGCTCCTGAGTCCAGCCATGACTCATAATTATGATTCATGAATATAATTCTTTTTCTTGGCCTTCTTAAATTTTAATGTTTTCCTTATTGCATGTTTGTTTCTTATTATGTAAATTTTTTTCTTTGAAAAAGTTTGTTTCTTATTGTAGGTTTTTTTTGGGGTGAAAGTTCTTGTTGTTGGGTTTAGTTACACCTGCTGGTTCTTCTGCAATGAAATCAATCAACATTATTCTAACAAAATATTCAATTCACTGTTATTAATTCACGATGATCAATTGTTGGAATTTCAAGGTTTGTGATTCGAATTAAAATTTGATTCTTTTCTTTCGTAATTGAAAATTACTTAAAAATATTATATACAAAGAAGAAGAAGAAGAGAAGAATTTATAATAAAAATAAAAATAAAACTAACACCCACCACTTCACTAGGTAGCCACCCTGAAGTAATCAGAAAGACATATATATATATATATATATTTATTTATTTATTGTCCATCCAAGCATACAGAAGTACTATTATATTTTTATTTAGCTATTATGGAAAAAAATATTTTAAATTAAATTAATAATGATAATGGTATATGCTAATAAAAAGTGCAAATATATTTTAATAAACATAAAATGTTAAATTTAATTTTGGCTAAATTTTAAAATTTACAGTTGGAATTAACAATTTTTTTTTAAACAAAAAAAATAAAATAAAAAAGTTTAATTTAGGAAAATGTATCTGGAACATACCAATTAACATAACAATTAAGCTAACATCACTTGACGTTAACATAACACAAACATATAACCTTGTGAGCAATTAATTTGGGACCAACGAAAAGGGGATTATGGCCTAACTGTGCATTAAGAAAGCATAATAAGAGGGCAAAATGCAAAAAGAGATAAAAAAAAAAAAAAAAAAGATTGGGGGAACTCAACTATGCCAAAAACCTTTTCATATAAACATTTTTCTTTTATCCTTCTTGTTGTTGCGATCAAACAAAAGGCAAACAGTAGTTTGTATTGCGCATAGTGAGAGGCGTTCACAGTCTGCCATCAATCTCTTCCTCAAGCCGCTGCCTTTCAGTAGAGACTTGAGTCTAAAATCTTAGAACATCCCCATGGCTGCGTCTATCGCTCCAACTTCCACATCTTTCTTCAATAATAAGGTTTCTTTTTAACTACTTCTCACACCCCCTTTATTATTTTCTCTGTCACTAATTTTTTTTTTTCCCCTAATTTTTGGGTCTCAGAAGGAGTTAAATCTCTCCGCTTTCTCTTTATCACGACCATTTTCCACTCAGAGATGCAAGAGAAATATCCAAAAGAAAATTTGTTCGGTCATGGCACCGCAACAATCAGAACGCAGTCCTGCCACCACTGGCTCGGTTGATTTTTCTTGCCTTTTTCTTATTGATTTAGTGCCTTGTGCGTTAATGGCGTCTTATATTTTTTTTTAAAACTTTTTTTTGTTGATTTTGATAATGAATTTTGATTGTTTGCAGGTCAAGACGGGGATGACCATGACCGAGAAGATATTGGCTAGGGCATCTGAGAAAACCCAGTTGAGCCCAGGTGAGAATGTCTGGGTAAATGTCGATGTGTTGATGACACACGATGTTTGTGGCCCTGGTTCTATTGGAATCTTCAAGAAAGAGTTCGGCCAGAATGCAAAGGTGCTTGAGTCTTCTTGTAGCGCTTTGTATGGGATATGGGTTAATTGTTTTGTTGGTTTTGAATTGGAAAATGATTATACTGATTATGAAGCTAAAATTTATTTTGAATTTTGTTATTTTCAAAACGTTTTTATAAAGTAATTTGTTTAGGCTAAATTTCAGTTTTAGTTATTGGCAAGCGAGAACATGGAAAAGTTCATATCTTGAAATCTGAAGGATATGAAAAAATAGGTTTTGACTATAGTCGATCGCTTCAGCCAAAATCCCCAATAATTAGTTGATTTAATATGTACTATGTGTATCTGTTTTTTTAACAGTACGTAGTTGCATTTTTTTACTAGTAAAAAAAAAATCTTGTTATGATGCACTTCTCTGTCCTCATTAGTCATTACTTGAATCTCATTGCTATGCTTTGAGTTAAATGTTTTGATTTATTTTTTGATGAATAAATATTTTGTTATTTTTTTTATAGTATTTAATAAGTGTGTTGTCACTTTAGGTTTGGGACCGGGAAAAGGTTGTAATCATACCTGACCATTATATATTTACAAATGATGAACGTGCAAATCGTAATGTGGATATCTTGAGGGATTTCTGCACAGAACAAAACATCAAGTACTTTTATGATATTAAAGATCTGAGTAACTTTAAGGTATGGTTTTGTACTGTCTTAGGTGATTTTATAATTTGATCTATATTTTTTATTCTCCGTTATTTATGCTGAATATAAGTTCTGGTTTATCATTTGTCAGGTTAACCCGGATTACAAAGGTGTTTGCCATGTTGCTCTTGCTCAAGAAGGTCATTGCAGGCCTGGAGAGGTACAATTTCTTTGTTAAATTCTTTGATTTTTTTTTTGTTCTCCCAGTTTTTATACATTTATATTCCAGATTAGGTATACTATAAACCCCTTATTTGATTTTTAGGTCCTGCTAGGTACAGACTCCCACACCTGTACTGCTGGAGCATTTGGCCAATTTGCTACGGGAATTGGTAACACTGATGCGGGTTTCATATTGGGCGCTGGGAAGCTTCTGCTTAAGGTTTGTAAATTTTGAAGTTTCATCTTTTATCTTCTTTTCCTTTTATATATATATTGTTCAATCAAATGGTGTAACGTGCTTTGAGCCCCTCTCTCCTGTAAAGTCAGTATTGCATATTGTCTGGTCTCTTAGATTTAAGATGCTACTTGGATCCTCATTTCTAGAATGGTGAAATCAAACTTGCTTCATGGAAAACAGGAAACTAAAAATTAGAAAAATAGAACAAAGGAGGAGATTGTTTTCTGTTTATGAGTAATGTGTTTGCCAGATTTCCATGCGTGTGTATCATATTTTCTGTAGAATTGTGTTAGTTTTACTTTCATACGTCTCTGATTTAATTGTCTGTGATTTTCTTGCCCCTTTAATTTTCAGGTGCCTCCTACTCTTCGGTTTGTAATGGATGGTGAAATGCCAGATTACTTACTAGCTAAAGATTTGATTTTACAAGTAAGTTTAACCAAAACTTAGTATTTTGTTTCCTTTCATCTACATTTTCATAAAATGTCCTGAAACTATATCATTTTTGGTAAAAGTTAAAACGGCGTACAACGTTTCTACGTTAATGTAAATGTTATATTTTTTATTTTGCGATTATTTTTAAACAAGCTGATAAGATCATAAACGATTATTATAAATGTTAATAGCCAAAGAATCAAAAGCTGAAATGTTACTGAACCAAAAACTGAGTTGTTAATTTGGGGTATATTTATGAAATATAAAACTTTCATGGGTAAGCCTCATGGCATATTTGTCGTACCTTACCTTCATATTTTTTGTTGTGTGTGTAATTGATTGCCATCTTGCAGATTATCGGTGAAATATCTGTTGCTGGTGCAACATATAAAGCTATGGAATTTGTTGGTACAACAGTTGAAAGTTTAAGTGTAAGTAAATTTTGAGAAAGCTTCAGTGCAAGTAGCAAGTACATTTGAATATTTCTTATATCTTCTTTCTTCAGAAGCTGACTACTCTCCATATATATTCAATTGTTCATCTGAACTGAGCAGATGGAAGAAAGGATGACTTTATGCAACATGGTTGTTGAAGCTGGTGGGAAGAATGGGGTTGTCCCTGCTGATAGCACTACATATAAGTACCTTGAGGTAAGGGCAGTAGATCATCAGATATGTTTAAAACCTTTGAGCAATAAACTTTGAAGGTTGGATATATTGATTGTAGCTAAAGAGCATCAATATCTTTTTGAGTGTTCTGCATACGTTGTATATTTTTGAAGGTTCTAATTTAGAATAGGTAAATCAACTTGTGTACAAACACTCCCAAAGCTGGGTTTTGTAATCACTGTTTGCTAACAATATTGTTGGAAGTGCACCTTACCAATGCCATGGGAAAGCATAAGCTGTCACCTTGGCATAATTTTTTACCTTTGCCATGTGTGGTTTGCAGTAAACACATATTCTGTGCATCAATAATTTTTGTCTGACACGGGCTATGGTTTGGTCTTTTGTTCCGTGTAGGATAAGACATCTACACCCTATGAACCTGTATACAGTGACGAGAAGGCTAGGTATATATCTATGTGATTAAATAATTGCTATAGTTTATTTCTTACTCATTTACAGTCAGGTTTTTCTAATTCTGGTTTTGTTATTTATTCATTTGTCACATAATACCTTTGAAAGTCAAAATGTATTTTTTGAATTCAGCACAGCTTGATGGCCATGGACTGAGTCAAAGTGGAAAGTTGATAGTGTTTTTACCTTTTATTTATAAATATTTTTTAGAAAACAAAAGTATTCTCCATCGGAGCTTTTTTGTGATTTGAAAGGACTGAAACAGTAAAGTTCTATTTGGTCTAAATTAGCATAAGTATTTAAGATATGAATGTGTTAATCTTTAATCTTCTTTGATGACCTATGTAATATTTGTTCCTTTTAGGTTTTAGAATCACTTGTATTAACTACTCTATTTTTCTTTTCACTTAGATTCCTTTCCGAGTATAGATTTGACATCTCAAAACTGGAGCCTTTGGTGGCAAAGGTGAGTGATGGTATACAATTTTAATTGGGAAGGGAAACATTGTGCATACACAGACTTCATTGGTTTTATCTTTTATATTGCATATTGCCGTTTTTGCTTCTTCTTATGAGTAATTTAGCCAGTTTCAATGTATTTGTGTAGCCTCATTCTCCTGACAACCGTGCTTTAGCTAGAGAGTGCAAAGATGTGAAAATTGACAGAGTGTATATTGGATCTTGTACTGGTGGTAAAACAGAGGATTTTCTTGCTGCAGCAAAAGTTTTTCTAGCTTCAGTAAGTTTTCTCTATTTCTATATAACATGGGTAATGCAGTATTGTTACTATATGGTGATGCAAGTGTTTTGGTTCCTTAGAGGTTCATTCAGTGTATGGACTACAGAAATGGAGTTAGCTTTTTCTCATCTAATTAATCGCTTTAAGTCCTATTAAGGCAGGCATTGTTCATGGTCCCTTGTAGGGTGATAAAATGCTGAGGAACTTTATAAGCATGATTAGGTGGCACCTAAAGATAGACACATATACTCGCATAGTCGCATGCATATACATATACCTGTGCATGTAAAATGTGTGTACTTGTGCATGCATGAATGGATGTATTTTCTGGCTTTCTGTAAGATTGTGATTGTGACTGCCTTATATGGACTATGGACCTTCTCTATTTAAGAATCAGAGGGAATGCAATTCATTCTCTTCCATATATGAGCTCAGATGCAAACTCCACTATTGTATCAGAGTCATTTTTTAATACTGATAAATTTTGAACCGTTACTTAGCCAATTTTCCCTATAATGGGTAATGTTGCTTTCCAGCTTTAATTATTAGAGAGAAACAATAAGCTGCTTTATGTATCCTGGTGTATTTGAAACAATTAGAGTATTTGGGTACAATACTGTAGTATCTTCATGTTTGAGCTTGAACTAGTTTCAAACTTAATAATTGATTGGATTGCTGCCCTTCCTACTCCCCTGTTTTGGCTTCAATTAAAAAAATGCGTTTTGCATAATTACAGGGAAAAAAGGTCAAAGTTCCCACCTTCCTTGTCCCTGCTACCCAAAAGGTTTGTAATGCTACATAATTAAGTACATTGTCAAATGATTGAACTTGCAAATAATTTAGGATTTTGTGAATGAAATAAATTCATCTATCATCAATTTTACTTTGTACCCTGAAATTTATAGGTTTGGATGGACGTTTATAGTCTTCCGGTACCAGGATCTGGTGGCAAAACGTGCTCCCAGATATTTGAGGAAGCTGGTTGTGATACACCTGCAAGTCCTAGTTGTGGTGCTTGTTTGGGTGGCCCAAAAGACACTTATGCACGCATGAATGTACCTCAGGCAAGTTTTGTTTTGTTGTTTCTTTAACATATGGACATTTTAATGAAGCATGATGTTGGACCTGACTAGATCTTTTCTTTGGTGAAACCAAATCATATTTCAGTAGTGATCATTGATCACAAGTTAATAGAACTGCAAAACATAAAAATTGTATGAACACTTGGTCATAGAAGGCTACTAATGCTCACAAATAGGAATGTTGAAATTAATATTAGTCAATTTAGATAATGAAGGACTGTAGAGGATATCAATGCGATTCATGTTTTATGAGCCCTTTTACTATGCTTGTAAGAAGGGTGCTAAATGTTGACACATTGTTATGGCTTCAAAACCTTTAAATCAGTATATAATTATGTTCACTCTAATACGTTGCCCGTTCTTATTTTCTTTACGTTATATGGATGTGATGCCAAAAGACTTCATCTCTTTTATAAATCCTGCAAAATAAGGATGAAATGTTTTGATAAATTTGACGATGATCTCCATGTGCTAGAGCAAGTTGGCCTTTATCACTATCTCAAGGTGTTTTTAAAATAAGCACCCACATTCTAAAGATGTTTTACAAGTAAAACACTCCACCTAAACTAGTTCTTTGTTCTCTGTATAATTATTGTTGTTCATGGGGTTATTTTATACCCATCACATATGAGGTGTGTGGTTGATATGCTTACTCTTTTATGTTCTGTTATTGGCATTTAGTTGGGGTGGAATATCATATAATTTTACCATGGATGTCTCTGTAATTTGTTATGGTTATATTTAGATAAGGTATATGACTTTGGTACATTATTCATTATATGTAACTGTTGAGTGGGGTTCGATGGTCACAGGTATGTGTGTCAACAACAAACAGGAACTTCCCCGGCCGAATGGGACACAAGGAAGGCCAGATATATCTTGCTTCCCCTTACACAGCAGCAGCATCTGCTTTGACTGGTTATGTCACCGATCCCAGAGAATTTTTGCACTAGACTATGACTCATAATTGTCATGACATTGTATGTTTTCTTTCTACTGTACTTATCAAGTTAGATGGTAGAACATGGATCTGAAATTGAAAGTGGGTGACATGTTGGCACTATTTTTTTCTGTGTGATTTCATCATATAAACATGTTGTCGAGTATTTTGATGGCCACAAGAAGGAAATAAATAGCCTGAGTATGGTCTTGTATAGTAGCCATTGAGGATGATGATTTCGTGTATGAATTCTATTGGCTATTTTACTTTCAGTATTCATTCACCTGAGAGAGATGTTTCAGTATATTCCCCGCATAAACCACAGTCCAAAGAAAGAAAAATCCCAAGCTCTATTTATGCTTTACACTCTTTTTGTGGAAGCCTTAATTTGATTTCAACCTGATGGATCAAGTCACCTAAGTGGACCAAGCATGCAATATAAGTAGTAATTTCACAAAATATTTTGCATGTGGTTAAGCAATTCAAGGGAAATCTATTTGTGTAAGGGGAAAGCAGAACACATAACAGTTTTTTTTTTTTTCCTTTCAAAAACAGTGGAAAGTAGAACATATTAAATTTGAGTCCCTCTAGCTAGAATAGATGAACTCTGGAAACTCTGGCTTGAAAGTTGTTTCAAGATTGAGCCGAGTTCAAATTTTTTTAGCAATATACAAAAAAAGTTTAAATGCATTTTAGTACTTTTTAAAATTGAATTTGTTCATTTAGAAGTCTCTGTAATTAATTTGTGCAATTGATACTTTTTAAATTGAAAAAAAAGTTGTACATTTGTCTAATATAGTTGAAATTGACAAAAAAAAATTGCATATTTATCCAATTTAGTTAAAATTGATAAATTTTATCAATTTAAAATTAACATATGATTTTAAAATTATTTTTTTTTAATTTTTTATTGTACCAAATTTTAAAAAAAATTAAAAACATGAAAAAAAATAATTTGAAATTCATTTTTAGTTTTTTTTTTTCTCTTTTTTTTTTTAAGTTTTGGTAAAATTAAAAATGAAAAAAATAATTTTGAAGGTCATATGTTAATTTTAAATTGATAAAATTTGTCAATTTTAACTAAATTGGACAAATGTGCAACTTTTTTCAATTTAGAAAGTTCAATTGTACAAATTTACTGTATAGACTCGTAAGTGAACAAATTTAAATTTAAAAAGCACTAAAATGCAATTAAACTTATAAAAAATAAAATAAAATAAATGAGTGCAAACAGCTACGAAGTGGATAACCACAGTTGACAGAAAAAATTTGGTGGTCGGCTACATGCTAGTTTAATCTTTCAATAAAACAATTTTATATAATTTTCTTTGTTGAATTAAACTAGCATACTTGACGACGTGTGGTAGATGATAAATTTAAAACATTTGGTGGTCGGCTACATGCATTTGCGGTTAATTTTACGGGTGTTCAAATGAAGTTATTAAAATTATATAAAATTTGTTTTATTGAAAGATTAAGCGTGGTCAAATAAAATTAAATTTCACAAAAAAAAAAAGTGTGGTCAAAATATAAAAATCTCATTTAATATTGGATGTTATTTCCGAAGCAGGAACTAGAGAGAGAGAGTTTTAAACTATTTGTGTATTAAAATTGAACTTAAGTTTTTGAAGATAAGCTTGTCCTTTTTTTTGTCTCTCCTGTAAACAAAATGTAGGAAGCATGACTAGTCAGCAATTGGATTTTGAATTTTTTTTAATAATATATATCTATGTATATATAAATGGATTAGTTTTCAAAAGACCAATAATATAGGTTTCATTTTTTAGTATGAATTTTATTTTAAATATCCTTCAAAAGTTGGTGGACTAAAGTTCATATCAAGTTTCAAATCAGAGCCAGAGCTGTGGTAATCCTTATATGAACTATGAGTGTATCTATTTCTATAATTATTTGTTATTCAGCTTTTACTTTTGTTGCTTTTCTTCAGCAAAAATCACAAAACCTTTCTTATTCCCTCCAAAAAGAGCAATTTGAGAGACATATATACACATGGCAGTACAAGGTTCAGCTTAGACTCTCCTTATTCCCTCCAAAGACAACGCACCAACTCTAACAAACGTCCCCAATTATAGCTATTGGTAGCACACACAAGAGCCGACTTTTCGTTTAAGCTGTCAAAACCAAATTAGCTACTACTTAAAGGAACCAGCTAAGAAATATGTATAATGCAAAAAGTAATAACCAGTAAAGCTGCCTTGTTGGTCCAGATCAAAATTTCTCTTAAGCTCCTCTCAGTCTCACAATGATTGTTTCCCCAACTTTGTTCCTCTTCAACCATTTTTCTTGTTGCTGTCCACCCACAAGAAGCAAAATCAAGTGTATTCCAACACAGTTGTCCTCAGCTCATCAATTTGGCTTCAGAAGGTCCATCATAGAAAAAAGTACAGTCCTGCTGCTCACAGTCACTGCACTCTTTTACATCCATGGCTTCAATAGCTTCAACCTCCACATCTTTCACCAACAAGGTTTATTTTACTACTTCTCATACCCAATATATAAGTGTTCTTTTCTATATTCTTTGCTAACTCTTGTTTTTGTGTCTCATCAGGAGTTGAATCTCTCTGCTTTCTCTTTGTCACGGCCACTTTTCCTTCAAAGATGCAATAGAAATAGCTCCAAGAAAATCTGTTCAGTCATGACACCGCAACAATCAGAACGCAAACCCGCCGCAACTGGCTCAGTTGGCTTCCTTCTATTTTTTTTTAAAAATGACTTCTGTAATGATGGTATCTTAAATTTTTTTGCTGTTTAATTTGGTGATGTATTTGATTGTTTTCAGGTCAAGACTGGGATGACGATGACCGAGAAGATCTTGGCTAGGGCCTCTGAGAAAACCCAGTTGATCCCAGATGAAAATGTCTGGGTTAATGTCGATGTTTTGATGACACATGATGTATGTGGTGCTGGTTCTTTTGGAATCTTCAAGAAAGAGTTCGGCCAGGATGCAAAGCTACATGAACATTACAGTTCTCTATGTTGCATATGAATTCAGTTTTGGACACTGATTATAATAAGGCAGGAAAACAGTAACAAAAAATTCATATTTTGAAACTTGTGAAGGATAATGAGTAACTTGATGCAATAAAAATGATCATGCATCTCATTTCTCAACAATATGCAGTTGCAATTTCTTACTCTGAATCTTAATATGTTTGATTGCTCTCTAAGCATTATTACGTTCCTATTTCTCTGCTTTGAGTTTAACGGTATGATTTATTTTTTGATGAATACACACACTGTGATATGCTGTTAAAAATCTCAGTTTCCAAGTTATCTCTAATATTCAATAAATGCTCCATTGCTTCAAGGTATGGGACCGGGAAAAGATTGTGATTATACCTGATCATTATATCTTTACCAGAGATGAACGTGCAAATCGTAATGTGGATATTGTTAGAGTGTGGTATTTTTAGAGAGACAACAGTTATAATGAAAAGTAGAAGCTGCTGCAGAGAAAGACAGCAGCTATATGTGTTTGTTTTGTCATGTCATTTGGTCTAGTTCATTTTCAATGTAACTAGGTGCCTAACTAACCAAATGTACTCATATATCTTTATGTGTTTTAGGTTAAAATTAAGTGATATTTTTGTGTAAAAGCTGAAAACAGTAAATGCAAGCATGCTGTTGTCAGATTAGGTAAAAATCATGTATTGTTACTGTTTGACAAATCTGGTTGTACTATATATTGAGCTAATTTCAATGAAAATGTTGAGAGAGTTTTGTGGTTTACTCTCTCCGGTTCTTCTTCTCTGCTTCTTCTATTTTTCAGCTAGTTAAAGAGCTTTAGTTTCTCTTTTTTCCTTTGATCAAGACACTAAGTTGATCTTACAGATATCCTGAGGGATTTCTCCACTGAACAAAACATCAAATACTTTTATGATATTAAAGATCTGAGTGACTTTAGGGTATGGTTTTCTAACATCCTAGGTCCCTTTTATAATCTAATTTACATGTTCTCATTAATTCTCAGGTTATTTTAATGCTGAATGTAAGTTCTGGTTTATGATTCCGCAGGCTAACCCGGATTACAAAGGTGTTTGCCATATTGCTCTTGCTCAAGAAGGTCATTGCAGGCCTGGAGAGGTTCGCTATCTTTATTGAAAAATCATTCATTTAAGTTTCTTTACCTTCTTATAGTCCCATACATTTATATTCCAAGACTAGCTATTGAACATCTTATATGGTTTTTAGGTCCTGCTAGGTACAGACTCACACACCTGTACTGCTGGAGCATTTGGCCAATTTGCTACTGGAATTGGTATTACCGATGCAGCTTTTGTATTGGGCACTGGGAAACTTCTGCTCAAGGTTTGTGAATCTTGAAGTAATGTTTTCTTATTCATTTTTTGTATATTCATTATTCAGGACTTTTCATATGATTAGTATATTAATATCTCAATTGAAAGAGGCCACTATACTGAATTGACTGTTGTGCTGTTCTCCTATTGTCTGTATGTTCTCGTCCTTTTAATTTTCAGGTGCCCCCTACTCTCCGGTTTGTACTGGATGGTGAAATACCAGATTATATTCTAGCTAAAGATTTGATTTTGCAAGTAAGCTTGAACTAAATCTTTATATTTTCGAATTTTAATGTTATTTGGTGAATATATTGCTGAAATATAAAACGTCCCACAGGAAGGTCTGATGGTCTTGTGGTCATAGCTTCCCTTATTATATTTTGTCCTTTCGATAATTGATCTCCAACTTGCAGATTATCGGTGAAATATCTGTCTCTGGTGCAACATATAAAACTATGGAGTTTGTTGGCACAGCTGTTGAAAGTTTGAGTGTATGTGAATTTTGAAAAAAAAAATTATACATGTAGCAAGTTCATGTGAAAATTCCTTATATCAACTCCAATTGTCGATTATATTACTGGACAGATGGAAGAAAGGATGACTTTGTGCAACATGGTAATTGAAGCTGGGGGGAAGAATAGTGTTGTCCCTGCTGATGGAACTACCCATAAGTTTCTAGAGGTAAGGGCAGTTCATGAGATATGATTTAGAACCTGGTGGCAACAAAATTTGAGGCTTGGTTTTGGGTTCATCTTCATGTTAATAGTTGGTATTTGAAATGAATGCGTTCTTTTTTTTTTTTCTGCACAGGATAAGGCATCTATGGCCTATGAACCTGTATACGGTGATGAGAATGCAAGGTATTTTTCTGATTGAATGATTGCTTCGGATAATTTCCTACTCATTTACAGTCAGGTTTATCTAATTATGGTTATGCTATGTTATTTTATTCATTTTTTATTTATATTTTTTTATATTTTAACTGTAAATCCAAAAAAGCTATTACTATTTTTTAATTCAACAAGTTCTGATGGCCATGAATTCTCTCCAAGTGAAAGGAGATCATCTGTAGTTAGGCAAATACTGAACAGTTGGAAGTTCAACAAGTGGCCAATTAATGCAGATATTCACCAAAAAGCTCAATGGCAAACAATAGTGCTTAGGCTAGCTGTTAGTAATTAGAGGTTAATCTTCAAGATGGGAATACCCTAATTCATCCCTTAATCTTCTTCTATGACCAATTTAATATCTGTTCCTTTAAGGTTGTTGAATCAATTGTACTAACTAGTCTATTTCTCTTTTTACTTAGATTTCTTTCCGAGTATAGATTTGACATCTCAAAGTTGGAGCCTCTAGTGGCAAAGGTGAGTGATGTTTTACAGTTTTAATTGGGAAGAGCAATGTAGATTTACAATTATACATACATGATATATACATATATTATATATGTATATGAATACTGACATGAATGTTTCTATGTACTTTATAGTCTATCCTTTTTATATATATATACAGATTGCTATTTATGCTTTCCTTTTTTGTTTTTAAACTTTTAACGATGACTAATTTGGCCAATTGATTTGCGTAGCCTCATTCTCCTGACAATCGTGCTTTAGCGAGAGAGTGCAGAGATGTGAAAATTGATAGAGTATATTGGATCTTGTACTGGTGGTAAAACAGACGATTTTCTTGCTGCATCAAAGTCTTTCTAGCTTCAGTAAGTTATTTCTACTCTCCTATGTCTTACAAGGGATAGAAATATTGTTAGATATGGCTATGAGATACATTTTTTTGCTTCCTAACACACACACACAGAATATGTACGTATGTCATGTACATATGCTTGTAGATGTGTAAATATATGTGCATGTAAGTATGTATGCATGAATGGATGCGTTTTCTAGCTTTCTTCGAGATTGTTTTTGTCCACAACCTTACACGGACTATGTACCTTTTGTGAACTCCACAATGGCAACAAGGACATCCTTTGGTTACAGCCATTTTTTCCATAATGGGTAATTTATATGCTCTTTGTATGCTGTTGCATTTCCTATAATACTATAGTATCTCCCTGTTCGAGCTCGAGCAAGTTTCAATGTCACAACCTTTGTAACATCCCGTTTTTCAAAAATATTAAAATATTCAAATTTGGTCAAGTTTGACCATAAGTGGGACCAGAGTTGACTTTTATTGTTGACAAGTTTAAGCTTTGAACTTAGTATCTTAGCGTAGAGCTCGTCGATACGAGTTCGTAGACTAGTAGTAAGTTTGATTCCGAGTTACGGTTTAAGAGTTGTGACCAAATGAACTTAGGGGCATTTTGGTCTTTTCCCAAATGGGTCCCATTTAAATTAAATTTCTTTTACCTTCTCCCTAACACACAGAAGCTGGAAAAAAAAAAAAAAAAAAGAAAGAAATTTCCCCCTCTGCCCGACGTCTCCCTCTCCCTCTCGTTGGTGTGGCTGCTGCATCTGGCGCCGGAGATGGCCAAATTCCGGCGATTCGAACCAGTTCATCACCGGAGAAAGTCTGGCCGCGATCTCTCCGGTCAGTAGTAGCCTTCCCCGCTGGTTTCTCTCACGCAGACACCCACCCGCAGCTCACCTTCCTCCGCCGAAAACGGCCAATAGCCGGCCGGAACTGGACGGCAACCACCCAAGGATCGAAGCCCACGATCTCCTCTCCCCAACCCTACCGGTGACAACCCGTGGAACGGCTTTGATTGCCGGAAAGTGCAGGAAATCCGGTAAGCATTCTTTACCTCCGATAGCCGGTTTCCGGCGAGATTCCGGCTATGGGTCACCTCATTTCCCCTTAATTTGGACCATAGGAACCCAATTTCATGGTCAATTTGGTGAAATTCCTCCTTGTTTGAACGGAATGAGGATAGCCCATTTGACCGTGAGTTTCGGGTCATTTTCCGGCCACCATCGCCGACCATCGGGGAAATTAGATTAACCATTGTATAATACATTCTTCAAGCTTCAATTTGATATATAACTTGCATTTTAAAGTCAAGTATTGGAAATGTGTTTAATTTGAGATAGTTTGAAATGATTGTTGTT
>QANX01001594.1:39928-61204 GCA_003254975.1 Ochetophila trinervis
ACAAAATAAACCCTAAACCCTAAAAAAAAAGGAAATATACGAAACCCCAAACACGAATACAAATACGACCAGAAACAACTCTGGTCGAAACAAGAAAAAAAACCCACCATTTTTCCATCACCAATCACTTACCTTCGTTCGCAGCCAGTCGAATCCAGAGAGAAAATCCGTTGTGAGGGAGAGCAAAGGTTGCACGACGGCTATGGAGGAAAGGTCGGACTCAAANCCACAATGGCCGAAACCTGTGCCTACAATTAGCTTACATTGTGATACTCAATCTGCAATTGGCAGGGCACATAATATCATGTATAATGGAAATTCAAAACATATACGTTGAAGACACAATTCCATTAGACAATTAATCTCAACTGGAGTGATTTCTATAGACTACGTAAAGTCGAAAGAAAATATTGTGAATCCGCTAACCAAGGAGTTAAATAGAGAACTAGTTGAGAAGTCATCGAGGGGAATGGGATTAAAGCCCATGATAAAAAAGTCGATATGATGGAAACCCGACCTATGTGACTGGAGATCCCAAGATCTAGGTTCAATAGGACAACGTAATTGTAAAGATTGGTATGAATCACTGTGGGGGGTTTTTACCCTTACCCATTCCTATGATAAAACAATGATAGATATAAGGTTAAGCTATGATTTTAATGATTCTCAGATGTTTGGTAATTTATAACGATTATATGGAAACAGAAGAATCACCTATGTGGGAGTGAAGATGGGCCGATTCAAGGAGAATCGTGGTGGGCTCAATTCTTTAAACTCTAGCAGAACCAGGACGATGTTCATGACCAAAACGAACATAATAGTGAGAACTGGAAACTATCAGGAAGGGGTCCTGTGTGAGGTGTATCATCATTTACATAAAATGATATAATGGTTCAAAGACATCGTGTCTACCATTTAATCAGTAAGGTAAATACATTTTCACAAGGGAAGGTTCAAAGAGTAACATCTATCTGTTATATGCAAACTCCAACTGTAGAGCTTTATCACCTGTGTATAGAATAAGGCTAGTTTAATTTATTTATGTGAGGAATTGTTGGATTTTTGTAACAGTTCCCAGTTACAAAACCTTTTAGTTTTGTAACTGTTTTTATTGAATAAATTAAATTGTTTAATTAGGTTTTAATTGTTTGTTTGTCAGTTTCTTTTTTAGTTTACTATATATGTAACATCCCGTTTTTTCAAAAATATTAAAATTTTCAAATTTGGTCAAGTTTGACCCTGAGTGGGTCCAGAGTTGACTTTCATTGTACACAAGTTTAAGCTTTGAACTTAGTACCGTAGCGTAGAGCTCGTCGATACGAGTTCGTAGACTAATAGTACGCTTGATTCTGAGTTACGGTTTAAGAGTTGTGACCAAATGAACTTAGGGGCATTTTGGTCTTTTCCCAAATGGGTCCCATTTAAATTAAATTTCTTTTTTTTCCTTCTCCCTCACGCGGATGAGCCCTGAAATTGAAAACCCTCTGCCGACGTCTCCTCGGGTGGCTACTGCACTTCACGCCGGAGATGGCTAAATTCCGGCGAGATCGAGCCAGCCGTCACCGGAGAAAATCTGGCCCCGACCCATCCCGCCAGTAGCAGCCTCTCCTTGCTGATCTCTCGCGTGCCGACACCCCCCGATGGCTCTCTCTCTCCCGCGCCTCTTCGTCCTCCGCCGGCAACGGCTAATAGCCGGCCGAAACTGGACGGAAATCACCCAAGAATCGAGCCCACGATCTCCTCTCCCCAACCCTACCGGTGACAACCCGTGGAACGGCTTTGATTGCCGGAAAGTGCAGGAAATCCGGTAAGCATTCTTTACCTCCGATAGCCGGTTTCCGGCGAAATTCCGGCTATGGGTCACCTCATTTCCCCTTAATTTGGACCATAGGAACCCAATTTCATGGTCAATTTGGTGAAATTCCTCATTGTTTGAACGGAATGAGGATAGCCCATTTGACCGTGAGTTTCGGGTCATTTTCCGGCCACCATCGCCGACCATCGGGGAAATTAGATTAACTATTGTATAATACATTCTTCAAGCTTCAATTTGATTTATAACTTGCATTTTAAGGTCAAGTATTGGAAATTTGTTTAATTTGAGATAGTTGAAATGATTGTNAATAATAAAAAAAATAGAAACTAAAACAAAATATCAATATATAAATAGATATAAAAATTGTCATTTTTCAATGAAATAAAATATGAATTTTATAGTTTCTAAAAAAAAATAATGTAAAAAGTTAGTTATAAAGAAATAATTAAATTAATATTTTTTTATCATGTCTTATCATAACACATCGTGTTAATATATTCCAACCCATTTTCTTATCGTGTTTTGTCGTGTGACAATGATATCAAGCCGATCCGATATCGCAGACCCAAACCCGCAAATTATTGTGTCGTATCATGCCTTGTTATCGTGTTGTGTAATATTTTATCAGACCTAGCTATGATACCATATTAAATTACAATTTTTCTTAAAAGCTTAAGTTGATAAAAAAGTATATCACCATATTTTTTTTTATTTTATCTCCAGCGATAATATTACCTCCAATTATTGCTAAAAGAGCATATTTCTTCACTAGAAGTGAAATAAAATCATGATATAAAACTTACACTCATTTCACTGCAAAGATGTATTTTTGAAATTAGAATTGAAGATTATTGGTTTTATACTTGTTTTACATTTAAATATTTTATATTTCCATGTATAAAGCCTTAAAGGAAAGGAAATAAAAATAATAAATTTATCTACATGATCAAGATATGATTATTATATGCAAATATGATTCTCAATATCAAAATATTAAGAAATGAAAATATCTAACAATAATCATGAAAATTTAAATGAGATAATAAAAATGTCTTTACTTATTTAATTTTTATTACTTCTTTTATCATGTAATTTTATTTTATATAATGTGATTTATTATATTGTTTTATTTTATTATTGTATTAAAAGTCTTTAGAAGCTCAAATATAATATGGTGCCGTGTGATATATATTTAACTGGATATATATCATAATGCTTATATCACAAATGAGAATTGATTAATATGTGATCTAGCATTCATTTAAGAAGCATGTATTCTAATATACTGTCTATAGCAAAATTAAGCCAAAAGCATATATATTTAACAGTTGGCAGTTGGCAGTTGGACAATTTGTTAATAGTTTATTATTATTAGTATCCAGTTTTGATATACAAGGCTCAATAGGCCCAAGTTCACATTTCTTATAATTTTTTTATGCACACATAAGAGGGGAAATCGGCACAAATGCCCACATAGGCAATAGATTAATAAAAAATGCCTACCAATTTAAAAGCTTTGAAAAATGTCCATAATTGAGGATAAAAAACCAAAAATACCCTCTCTCATTTAATGCCCCTACCCACCTGATTATGAGGAAAAACAAATGCATCGTGAAAAAACTTGTTTCTCTGTTTAAAAAAAAAAATGGTCTGGATAATCTCCCTCTTGATTATCTTTGTAGTTCAACACCATTTGGTTTGTTTAAAGCTCCATTCCGAAAATATTTGGGGTATATAGAAAAGCAATTGCATTGCATCTTCAATATTGAGAAAGGTAATTTGCATTTCTTTAGTTACAATCATCACTAAAGTAATTTACATTTCTTTTGTTAAAATCATTGCTAAAAGGTCATATATATTAGTTTTATGCTTTAGTATATGTATAAAGTAATTTATTACAATGAAAAAAATAAAAACGAAGAAAAGCACAGTTTAAACAATATTTGCCCGAGGTTGAAGATAATGTACCTGCCCAATAGACGGGACATACAGAAGAGGTATATAAAATGAACTGAAACCAATAAAGTGTTGACCCTTCTATAGAGTAGGGGGCCCCATCCAATTGAGCCTGGGTACTAGGCAGAGAGAAACGTTTGTTATGCCTATGACCCCGCCTATATTGGACAGGGCCCCCTACTCTGTGGCGGGGTCAACATTTTATGTGTTGCTTAATATGTTTAATCAGAGTAATATGTTATTTTATTATTATTTAACATCATTTTTTATTTTTAAATTGTTTCAATTGTAGTAAAATGGACCTGATTCCAATACAAATATCTTATGATGGAAAGTGGATAAAAAATGAACAATGTATGTGGGTACATGAAGATTCAAAAATGGAAGCTACCTACATAAGAAAGAGTTTTACACTATTGGATCTGAAGAATGAAATGTATAAAACATTAGGTTTGGACCCATGCCAATATGATTTGAGCATAAAGTTTTTATTTGTGATTAATATTCCAAATGTATCTCCATGTCCTTGCGATACTGATAGACACGTATCAATCTTTATCGACAAGCAAATAAGAAACTCACTCATATACAAGTCTCCATTATATGTTGACTAAGTTATGCGAGCTATTGTTCATCCAATGCCACAGTTTAGGAGTTTTGAATGTGCGAGAACTATACATGCAAAATTTTCTTCCAGTAGTGGTAGTAACCATAGTCCATTATCAAATGATGGACGAATTGGAGTCCCATCTCCAACAACAGTGGAAATGTCTGCCAGCCCCATGCCAATTCCTCGGCTACAAGTCTCAGAACTGGAAGTATTAGAAACACAAGATCTAGAGACTCAACTGAATGAGGACCCGGGAAATAACTTTGACAATGAATGTTTAGAGGATGACTTCATTGGACGATGGACTTTCTCTAATGATGATCGATGTGGTGACGATGGTGATTATGATCGATATAGTGATGATGATCAATATGGTGCTGATGGTGATGATCGTTATGGTGATGATGTTCTGCATGGTGATACTCCATATGAAGTTACCTATGAGGGTGATAGAAAACATTCGCAAATGGAGCAAAATGAAGTGGTAAGATTAGAAATCCAGAAACACCTACAGAGTTGGCGTCATCAAGCATAAATCAAATATTTAAGAAAGACGAAATGTATGCAAGTAAACAAGAGCTTAAAATTAAGTTGAGCCTCCATGCAATCAGAAACAATTTTGAGTTTAGACAGGAATGAACAACTTTTTCCGTTGGCATTTGGCATTGGGCCTAGTGAGAGCGATGCATCATGGCAATAGTTTTTCTCGAGGTTTCAAGATGCCTATGGTGATCATGCTGATCTAGTGTTTATAACAGATAGACACGTAAGCTTCTTGCTTGCTATACGATCAGTTTATCCCAATGTGTACCATGGGTATTGTGCATACCATCTCAGACAAAACATGAAGGCAAAATATCAGAAAATCGAAAGTCATATTTGGAAAAATATATGCAATTATTTCTATGCAGCTTCTAGAGCTTATTTGACAGAAGACTTCAACATATATATAGGACAGCTGTGCCAACTAAGCAGCGAATGCCATCAATATCTCATGGAAGCAAATCCATCAAAGTGGGCACGCGCACATTTTCCTGGCAACAGATTTAGTATCATGATCACTAACATTGCAGAAAGCATGAATTCCATGCTTAAGGACGCAAGAAAATAGCCAATTATTCCACTACTTAATTGCATAATACAAGTTTTGCAGAAGTGGTTTCACAATAGGTGAACGAACATAGCTGTCCACACAAATAGTAATGTCACCAAGAAGTTAGATAACATCTTGCAAAAACATAGAGAGGAAGCGTCCTCATTATATGTGGTGCCAACTAACTTATACAAGTGCGAAGTACATGGGGGAAATTTAATTGGGATAGTGAATTTGCGAACCAGAACATGTTCATACTGTGAGTTCACACTTGATGGGTACCCATGTGTTCATGCTTTCGCTGTTTGTAGGGATCGCAATATTTCCTTATATAGCCTGTGTGATCTTTTTTACTCTGCTGAGGTGCTACGTGCAGCTTACTCGGAAACTATTCATCAACTGGGAGATCCAAAACAATGGCATGCATCTGCCGAGGTCCTTGCTAGAGTTGTACTTCTTCTGAGATTTCAAAGAAGGGCCAGAATACCTTGAGTCACTCGGATTCTATCTCAAGGCGAGAGTCACAATATGAAAAAATGTGGACGGTGTAAGTGCACCAGTCATAATAAACTAACATGTTCGTTCCATGTTGAACGTCCTAGTGGTACTATGGAAAACAGTGAGCCATAGTGTTAGGATTTTAGATCAAATCATATTAGTTAATTTTTTGAGCTAACATAAAAAGTAGGTGTTGGCATGCATGCAATTGAATTAATAGTTACAATTCAAAGCAGGCCGTAGTTAATTTTTGAAACTATAATACTTCTAGTTGCCTAAACATGAATAAAATTCAATTGAATTAAATTGTATTACATCTAGTTGCCTAAACTAAAGTTTTTATCGTACAACTCTGCAGCATACTTTTTCCTCATGAACATCATATTTTTTTGCTTAATCGTCAATCATAGTCCAGTAGATTTGTTCTCAATCCATCTCAATGCAAACATGCTGCAATCCCCACTACATCAAAACGATAAGTTCATAATCAATATATTAAACCGAGTAATACATAAAAGATGACTAGTTACCATGTCTACTTACAAGATTTTTTGTTGGGCCAACAAGTCATCCATCCTACTAATCGAAAATGGTTCGACGGATTCTAACAAATCTGGTCGCTATTTGAAAAAATCAAACACCTGCAAAATAAACGGGAATACAGGTTGGATGCACTTGGCATTTTTCAATTGTGTTGCACTGGATGAACCATGAACATTAGGATCATATAATTCTACATTGCATCCAACCAGGTCGATTTATGCTACAAGCCAGTGCGTATTCCCATTGTTCACTGGCATTAACAACTGCACAAGAATAATAACAACAATTGGGAGACATTGTTGTGCATAAGCTATTTAAGAATCATTAAAATTAACTTACATAATCGCAGGTCCACCACGGTCATCTGTATGGAGGCTTGATCCTGCTAACATAGTTACGCAAAATGTCAGATGCCTGAATCTCCTCAACAGTACACACATCATCTCTGTAGTGAATCCACAATGTTTGCTATAAAATAACAATGAATGCACTCGACGTTACTCTATATGTAGCAACTAAAATATTCAAAATATGAATAACAAATTGATTACATACCCATATAATGCAATCTAATATGGCACACCGTTCTAGAAACACCTCGGGATGCATGTACATCCTTTTGTGAATGTGGAACAAGCATGCGTCTATTTGCTGCAAACATATAGTTGGTGCTAGTACATGAAAATAACTTAACCTAAACAATTATATCATTTAATACCTACATCAGATGTCAACCAGCCAGTCCGCTGCAAAAGAGGATCGAAAAAGTTAGCGGGCACCGTGTTGTATTCAATATCTACAGCTGCACTGGGGTTGCTCGATAGGTACCAGTTGCGGAAGCGATTAATCACTTCACTGGGAGACATGAACAGTGGATTTATTTTTGTCGTAGACTTGTGTGGTCGAGGGTTCACCCATAGACTCTTGGTTATGTCTGTGGGTTTGTATGGGTGCCCTGCTCTACTGAATTCCTTTGGCAACTACGTCAATACTTCCACATCATGGCATGTAATGATAGCGTGTGGCACACCATGATGCTCTATGGCCCTTGATTCACTCTTATCTGCAAACTATGTCCAATCCTCGCCATCGTCAATGTCCAGAAATTAAAATTGCAGATGATCGACTGGTGGTTCACACGATTGGGATGGATCTCGTGGAGGCGATATATTAGGTGGTCGTTCGCATGATGGGGATGGATCTCGCAGAGGTGATGGACTTCAATGTGGATCTCGCTGTGACCCCTACTACACATGAAAAGGTTTTACATAAAAAACAATGGATTTAAATTTATGTTTTAACGCTTGAACATGAAAGAGTCTTAAACATACTTGGCTGCTTAATCTGTCCAAAATGGCAACATACAAGCTACGGATTTCAGCCATCTCAGTTTCCAAAGTATCTAGACGATGAACGATCATATCTATCTGTTTGAAAAACAATTAATTTGGTCCCATTGTGTTTACCTGAAAATTAAAGTTAAGTTAACCTAAACACTTACATTGGTGTAATTGTGATTATTGGATGACATTCCCACGTGATTAGGTGGAAGTCCACTGCAATCACTTGTTGGCATGGACTGCTCAGCTGCATGATTAGCATCAGGCTTTTGAGGAAATGCCTCCACGATTGGTGGAGCTCAACATCGCCGTTTTGGATAGCCATTCTTCCAATGTGTCATATATTCCATCTCAAGCTCCTCTTTACACGGATTTAAGGTCCAATGGACCTCATACTGCAGTTTAGACAATAAATGTTATTTCGATATACGTAGGTATCTAAAATTAAGAAGTAAAATATTTGACTTTGATCACTTGCACCACTTTTCACGAACAATTTTTTTTCCAACATCGTTAAAAGAAGGATGGTCTGTAGCCCTCCATCCCAATATATGGGACATGCATGCTTTCACCTTGCATGTATATTCCTCCCCTAGCTTGGGGATTGCCTTGTAACCCCATACCTACAAACGCAATTCCAAATAGTTATCACAACAGATAGATCACATTACTCCCATATAAATATTGATACGAATAAAGATCCAAATACATTACCTGAAAGCTAGAGGGAATCCATGTAAATGGCAGTTGCTAGATGCATTTTGCACAAGACGATTGGCAAAGAGGTTGTCAAATGCTTGAACTGTCAACTTGTACAAGTAAGCACCCTATGGGTACTTATTAAACTTGTCTAAGTCCTTGACAAGCTGGAAAAATCTCACATCAATGTTTGTTTTGTGGGCCAACCCTATAAGGCCACAGTTTAAGAAATATAGTAGGGCCATTTTTACTGCATGCTGATTATCCTCGAACGATGCTTTCTCAAAGTAATCTCTGAGGTGGTTTGTCTAAATTGACTTTTTATTGTTTAGGTACTTGGTCTAGATGTCATACAAATTGATATTCTCAATTTCTATATTCTTGTCCTCAATATCACCACTGAAGCTCAATCAAGTGATCAGTGCAAAATCTCTATTGCTGAAATTTGCACCGGTGCCACTGAAGTTGAACTCCAAAATTGTGTCATTATTGCACTCCACCATACATAAACCTAGGTGTTGGATAATATATCATTGGTGTTCGAGCTTCTGCATATCAAGGAAATGGCTGAAACAAGTTTTTTGAAACTCTCGGAGCTGATCTAAGGTTAGCTTGTTCTTTATGGTCTCAATGGCCTTGATGGTACTGCCATATGAAAAAATTTTCTCCTTCAACTATACACCTACATTATGTAGACGCTTCTAAACACTGAGAATAATTTGTGCATAATAACATATGATAGTTAAGCATCCATATTTTCAGCTTTAATTTAGTAGTGCAGTGAATATTATTCATAAGGAAAATAAGTCAAAATGTTCTAAAGTGAAATTAAATTCATATATGAAATATACCCTGCCCCTATATTACCCTGTCCTGAGGTAGGGGACCCCGCCTTAATTAGGAGGGGTAGAAGACATAATGTCTATTTTGTTTTTGCCATGTACCCCGCCCCAGTTTGGAAGGGCCCCCTTACCTTCAGGTGGGGTAAATAACTTACCCCGCCTTTATATTACCCCGTCCATATGTAAATGACCCATCTTAAAGTGGGAGGGGTAGGAAGACAGACTAACCAAATTGTTTCTGCCTTGTGCCCCGCCCCACTTGGCATGGGTTCCCTACCTTCAAGCAAGGTAAATAACTTACAATGAATATATGTACTAGACAAATATAGCAGATAAATATAACCTGCCTTTATATTACCCCGTCCACATGTAGGGGACCCCGCCTGAAGTGGGAAGGGTAGAAGATAGAAACCAAATTGTTTATGCCTTGTGCCCTGCCCCACTTAGGAAGGGGCCCCTTGTCTTAAGATAGGGTAAATAAAATATGACAATGAAATAAACTCTAGAAGTAACACCACACAAAACACCCAAATACAATTTATGGCCAATATCTAAAGAACAAAAAGAAACACATTTGCCAACATCTAAACACATGTCCAACTCGAAAATAACTAGAGAACAAGGAGAAAAATTAACCTTAGGTTGCTGCTCAAATGGCTGATTGGTTTCCTCCGATTCAGTTCGAGCTCGCATCAATCATTGTCCATGGCCGACGTCTGGTGAATCACTGGCCTTCCTCTTCTTTTTGGATGCATTTTTCTTCTCTATGGGTTTTTCGATTCTCTTTGTCGGCGGCAATTCTTTTTCTTTTCTTTCATCGCCGGCATTTGGCTTCCCTCTGCCGACAATTGTTTTAATCCTAGTCATTTCCGTAGACCTAAACCCTAAAGAGAAAATATTAGATGAAGAAAGGGAGGGGAAGGGTGAAAGAGATGGGGCAGGGCGGAATGGCATGAAAAAACCAGTGGAACCGTAAAAAAAAATCCCTATTTTTCAGAGAGGGTATATTTGAAATGGATGGGTAGGGACATTAAATGAGAGAGGGTATTTTGGTTTTTCCTCCTCAATTATGGGCACTTTTCAGAGCTTTTAAAATGGCCATTAATCTCTTGCTTACGTGGGCATTTGTGCCAATTTCCCATAAAAGAAGGTAGTCAAACTCCCAAGCTATCTATTAAGCTTTTGATTGAGAATTAGTTTGGTTGACACTGATTTTGCAGTATATTGTTTAACTAAGCTTATTATTTTATAAAAAAAGTGCCTCATTTGGAGGGTTCCTAACCTACAATTATTAAGTAATCTAAATTAAATTGATAAGTGATATTTTTTTCCCTAAAGACAAAATCTAGGCTAGATTTAGAACTTCACACACTGGCCCAAACTTCAAGCTCACTTATTCTCATTTGGCATATCATCTTGACCCATTGTTTAAACTCATCTTTCTATATGCAAACCATTTTACTTAGCCCACCTTGCAAAATCCAAGTCTACCCTATTTATAATTAGTTATTAATTTCATATAAAGTATTTTAAAGTGTATATAAATATATATATATATTCAGCTTTACAAAGCATATATATGTACACATATATATATATGCATACATACATATTATTTTCATAAACATATTTGAGAATATATATATACGTACGGTGACTTTTTGCTATTACTTTGAATTTACTAGAATTTCATAAAATTTGTCTTATATATATATATATACCCAATATGCCCCTTTATAGATGAAAACTATTTTATGGGAATACAAATCCCACAAGTAAGCCATCACTTTATCACTTTCTCTCTCTCTCTTCTCGAAGCCTTTCAATCAACCTAAAAAAAAAGTTTAAAAGAGAGAAAAATTTTGTATTGTTTGATACACACCAAAAAACCAGCCATTTAAGAGACCATAAGATTCATCCGGGAGGAGCACTGTTTCATCCGGAAACATGGAAAATCTCTTAGATTTAGGCTAATCACTTTCCATTTGGGGAAAGAAAATCCTAATTCTCAATCAAGCACCCCTTTTGTCCATGATCATTACTCAAAAGCTGATTTTATCCAAAAAGCAAGAAGCTAAATGATGGATAAAAGATGGTGGTTTGAGTGCCTATTTAAAGAGACTTTCCTCCTTTGTCAAAGACTCTAGAGACCCGCCCAAGACATGGAAAATTTCATTAATTTAGACCTTAAAGTGCCTGGATTTCTTTCCTTAGCTCTAATTTATAACCTTCCCCAATGACTTCCTTATACAAAGGAAAGTAGCATTTCTTACTAGGTCCCAGGCCATAATACTTCACTTAAGGAACTTAGATAACTAAAAAGTCACTTATTAGAATGCATTGTGAAGTCAGCCTTTCCACTGCAAAATCATATCCCTCTCCTTACTTTACTTTGAATATGAAATTGTGCTGATTTATTTTATTAGTTTGAATCCTTATTCATTTGTACATTTTGGCTAATTCCTCTCTCACTACAACAAAAAACCCTTCTTACAACGAACATAAACCATCGTCCAAAGGCTTTAAGACGACGGTTTGAAATCATCGTTTAAAGCATCGTCGTTGAAATTCTTAAGCATCTACGACGCACAAAAACCGTTGTTATTAACATCAACTACGGCGTTCATTGATCGTCGCCTATATAGCCATACACAAGTTAGATCTACGTGGCTGTTCATACATAAAACAACGGGTAAAATCCGTCGTGATAAAAGCTGATGTGGCCTCAACCAAGTCGCACATTATGCGTCGCTGATAAATTTTTTTTTTCTAGGATCAACGACAATGCACATTGTGGGTCGTCCATACCTTTTTTTTTTTCTGGAATCAACGACGACGCACATTGTGCGTTGTCAATGCCTAATATTTTTTTTTGGTTTTTTCGAATTATATTTTTAGGTATCAAATATATATAATTTACAATAGATTATAATAGATGAATTAGATAAAAATCTATAAAATAAAAATTAAAAAAAGTAAATGTAACAGATATTAAATAAAATACTATATTAATAACATTTAATTTACATATATAATATTTAATCGACACTAGATAAAAATTTAGCTGGATTAGAAATTCTGTCGATTAAATACGTAGCCCATTCATCTCTGAATTCATCTCTGGATACATCCATCGGAAGTAAATCGGTCCACACAATCTAACTTCTCGTACTAAATGTATAGTCAGATGGATCATTATATCAAAAAAAGATGGAGGAAATATTTTTTCCAACAAACACCATGTTGTTACAATCTCAGTTTGGATAATGTCCAAATTCACAACTTCTATCTCTTTTTTGCAAATAGAATTGAAGTAGAAACAAAATCTCGTAATTGCATATCTTACATCCTTAGGAAGAAGTGATCTGATTTCATACCATTCAATCTTAAATCTTTCATCGAAGCAATATTTCTAAAATTCGATAAATAACCATCTGGAACTTTTAAATCATTTAAACACTTGCAAAATTTTATTTTCTCTTCCTTAGACAAAGTATAGCAAGCAGGTCGAAGATAAGTCATTTTCTCTTCCATCATAGTTGCTAAATCTTTTCTCAAACCCAATTCTACCAAATCCAATCGAGCATTAAGTCCATCCTTTGTCTTTTCAAGAATGTTAAGTAAAGTTCCAACGCTACTCTCACATACATTTTTCTCAATGTGCATGACATCTAGATTATGTCTTACATCTATCAGCAGTGGATCATTTAGGTTTATTCCCATTTCCAAACTTCATATCATCAAGTTTCTTAAGGATCTATTCTCATGTCATGGGTAAAGGAGTTGCACAAAACTCTTGCAAACCATTAAAAGCCTTCTTTTGCTTTCGAAATGGATGATGACTACAAAGGAAACTTCTATGTTCACAATAACTCATTTTCATCCCATGTTTCATACTTTGGGCACAAGTGTCTTCACTACAAATCGGACAAGCGAAATAACCTTTGACGGCATGACCGGACTAGTTACCATATTCTGGAAAATCATTTATAGTCCACAATAATACTGCCTTCATTGTGAAGTATTGTTTTCGATAGGCATCCCAAATGTCAACGCCTTTAACCCACAACTTTTTCAGATCATCAACCAATGGCTATAAATAAACATCAATGCATTCACCTAGTTGGTCTGGTCCATAAATTAACATATTCAACATCCCAACTTCAACCTCCCTCTCATTTGCATGCCAAGTTAAATTTTTTGCCGTTTCAACACTTTGAAACATCCTTTGAAAATAGGGTATGGGTGGAAAATACCATAACACTTTTCCTGACCATAACACCTTTCCTGAAACCTTAACACGCTTACTTCCATTGTCATTGGACTTCCATCTAAATTCGCCACACATAGGACATGATTCAAGCTCTTCATATTGTTTTCTATACAAAATACAATTTTTAGGGCAACAATGTATTTTCTCATAATTTATCCCCAGTGCAGTCAACGTTTTTTTCACAACATACATAGACTCTGGGAGAACATTAACAACTGGCAACATTTCCCGCAATAATTTCAACAATTCGGAAAACTTTTGTCAGAAAATTCATATTTTGATTTCAAGTTGTACAATTTTACCAAAGTTGATAATTTGGTAAATTTTGTACAACTTGGATACAAAGGTTTTTCTGCATCCTCCAGCAAACTCTTAAATGTGTTTGGATTATCCATAAAATTGTCACAGGCAGCATACATCATGTCAATGTTATTGCCAACAATATCTTCATCATCTTCATCTTCATCTATGCCCACATTAGCATCAACTTCAACATTCATTTTTCTAGGTTTTATAAAATCTATGTTCTCTTCCAAAGCTTCTCCGTGCATAATCTATCTACAGTAACTTGTATCAAATCCTTTAAAATACACATGTCCTCTAACTTCTTCAACAGTGCGAATGTATAAATTTCCACATCAAGGACATGGAATTTTACCATCACTATTCATACCCTTCTCACTAAATTTTATAAAATTATTCAAACTATCCTCAAATACTTTTGTTCTCCTATCCATTGTTATCCATGATTTATCCATCTTTATATAAATCTACGCAAAATTAATATACGACATAATTTTTTTATATCTAGTAAAAATAAATATAGACTATTAAAATATACAACATAATATTTTTATATTAACTAATTAAATTATGTTTATATTTTAAAAATTTATAGACAAGTCTTGGATGGTTATTCACGACGCACAATGTGCGTCATCTTTGCATATATGTATATATATTATAGTAATTCACATTAAATTAATAACATACATGCATGAACTACATATTATTACGACGGACCAAAGTTCGTCGTTTTTGCATATATATATGCATAAGTCCGACACAAATTATTTATATATACATACTACACATTAGCAGGCCCGTCGTAATAATTAACATACATGCACATTGACAGACAAAAACTATAAATAAGTAAATCTATATCAACTCATCTATATGCATAAATATTTATTCTTACAAATTGAGCTGCCGAAGCTCAAAACCGCAACCACCGACACCACAAATCCGCAGCTACACACGGCTATGAACCCGCAGTTAAAACTTCCACCAAATCTCGAATACGCCTCTCACAGTTTAAAATAGCCACCACCCACACACAATAAACCACCCCCGAAGACTATAACATTTTAAAAACACGAACAAACATAAAAAAAATGTCAAAATCTTACATCAATCACTACAAAAACAGCCAAAAGAATCGGAAAATCACCACCAAAATGCTCTACAAATGCATAAATTCTGAACTTAAAAGACTTAAAATCAATCATAAAAAAATATCTAATGAAACTAAAGTTCAAAGAATAACTTACATATAGAAAAATAACAAGAATGTAGCTTGTTTTTTAGACAAATACCGAAGAAATTGGTTTCGGTCCAAAGGGAAACAGTGCGGCGCCGTCGGGGGGTGTTTCAAAGGTAGAGGACAATGAAGAAGAAACGGAATAGGAACCCTATTAAATCAAGTGAAACGGCGCAGTTTTAACTCTGCTTCAAGTGAAACGACGACGCGTGCAAGACGCATCATCCATGACGCACAATGTGCGTCGTGTAAAGTAAAACGATGACGGACATTGTTCGTCGTCTTAAGTCCATCTTTCACGATGCACATTGTGCGTCGTGTTAAGTAAAACAACGACGCACAATGTGCGTCATCTTAAATAGGTGTCATGGACGTGAAACGACATCGTATTTGTATCCTAAACGACGCTGTTTTACATGTTTTTAATGAGCTTTTATTCTAAAATGACGACGCACATTGTGCGTTGTGTGAAGTGAAACGACGTCATATTTTATCCTAAACGACGCCGTTTTACTAGTTTTATTATATACGATGGTCAAAGACCGTCGTTTTTTATGATTTTAGACGACGTTGTTTGACCGTCGTCTTAAGTCACCACGGTGGTGCCATGTAGATTTTATATATTTTATATTAACATCTATGACGACGGTTTGTTAAAGTACATCATTGTTACTTAATTTTAAGACGACATTTTGCCAAATGTCCATCGTCTTTGTGTAAATAATTTTTAATCGATAAATATTTTCTGAATGTGCGTCATATTTAATATTTAAGACGACGTTACCTTCTAAATACTAATTTGTCGATCATCGTCTAATTATTATTTTTCTTGTAGTGTCTAAGAGGTGTACTTTGTGTTCTTTGTTCTCTTTGGTGTTGTTTTTTGTTGTGTTTGTAATTAGCTGAGCTGTCAAAAGAAGTAGACTTTGAAGACACCTGACTTGGCTCAAGATATCAAGAATCCATGAAGGTGACGATTTCAAGCATAACAGATGTATGCGAATTTAGCCATGCGTGTGAAGCCCAAGTAGTCCAAACGTTCATGCAAAGACCGTGAACAAATTCGACCCCTAACAATAATTTTTGTAGCACGCTTGAAGTGTGGTGGAGATTGAATAGTCAACAATAATCCATGGAATATGTTAAAGAGGATGTTGAGTTTGTAAACATAAATAGAAATGTACATCTAATAATCCATGGAATACTTTAAAAAGCCTTAGAAGTGGCATATGTTTGAGAAACATAACTTTATAAGAGAAAATATGAGAAATAGTTAAAGCTCTGTAAGAGAGATATACTAAAAGAGATTTTCCTGAAGAGAATACTTAAAGATTTTAAGATCATAAAGAATTGACAATTTCTTCAAAGTAGCTACATAAAATCATTAAAAATGATTATGATCTAAAAACTATATGATATCATATATTTTATCTACACATTAGTGACAAATTGAAAATAAACAATTGAAGATGGATTGTACTAATTTCTTGAAAATCTCAAGTATTGCACCAAAAAGTGGATATTAATAGTTGAATATGTTTATTTTATATAAAGCCTCATTTGTGGCACAAAATCTCTTAAAAATATTTGCAATGAAGAAATATACTAACATATTCTAAATGCAATTATATTTTAATATTTTACGAGCTTGATATTTCTAGCTAAAATATTTGAGCTGCATTTTATGGGCATATGATATTATGAAAAATTATATGAAATATTTACTTTTGAGTTCTAATATTTCCTGAAGGATGTAATATCGCATGAAGTAGAATTTTGAAGTATATACTCATCCGAATAATGTGGTATATAAATTAGACAAAAGAATTATTTCAAGAGAAATCTAATAATGATATGACATGTCAACCGACCAATTTGCCTATTTGTATTGCTACGATTGCAATATATTGAAACTCCTAAGAGTTTAATGAGATAATTTTTCAGCTGTTGGGGAAAAAAAAGTAGAATAACGACATAAAATTTTAAAATATATTATATTGTCTTATTTGCTAGTTATGTTTACTAGGGAAAATTTTTATCCGTTGTAAATATCCAAATATGGAAAGAAGTCATTGAAGGTCAATTTACTATTACAGCTATAAAATCAAGTTAAGAGCACACATAGAGTGTGTTAGATTTTCTGTGTGTAAAAGGTTGATTCCTAGAAGGAAAAGTCAAATGAGGATATTTGCATAGTATACAAGTTTCTTATAATGCTGTATGAATTTATGATATTTGCATTATTGATATTCAAATAGATAATATTTAATATTTATTTTCGAAGCCTTTCCAATTTATTGTCTTAAAGATTATATATGCTAGTTTTATTTATATATGTGGACATCAAAAAGAGTATACCCACCAAAAATATTCATATTGTACTTTTTTTCTTTCACTCTGATATTTTTTTCATTGGGCTTTTACTAGTAAAGTTTAACCACGCAGTATAATGAGCATTTTATCATAAATAAGAATTAGCTGTGCAACATTAATATAATATTTGAGGCAAATTGAACTTTTTTTCCTTCAACAAGGTTTCTCCCCGCAGGTTTTTCTTGCAAAATTTTAACGGAACAATTGAGCATTCAAAGGAAAGTGTATTATGAATATAATAACTATATATATATCATTGTTTTTGTTGGTTTTGTAGTTGTTTCTATTATTTGAGTATTTTTTTTCCTTGTTTATTGTTTTCTTCAAATAGATTTTAACGAAGCAAGGCGGCTGTACCTGTTTATTTTTTTTTATTTTCTTTTTTTAATGACTCTTTTAATTTATTATTTTGCTTTGTTCGGTGGGATGAGGCCTTTCTGTTGAATTTTACAAGCAATTCATTATTATTATTATTATTATTTATCCTAGTGATTTCGGCGAATGTCTTAGGATTCGGCAACTTCGCTGTTTTCTTGTAACTCATTGGCGTTTTCCGACGTACTTCATCCTTTTCATGACTTTTTTTTCCGACAAAATGTTATTTTCTCGTCGTGCGATTCTTGCTGGTTTGCAATCTCTAACCGGTGCGAATAAGCAAGATGGGACGAAGTCTGTTTTGAAGGATTCTGCTGCAACGAGCTCCGCGATTCATGAAGGGAATTGTGTGGGGATTGCTGGCAAACAAACCGACGTTATCTGGTACAAGTCTGTTTATTCATATTAATTATAAAGAACGTTTAGCCTTATGCAAATTTTCTTTGAACGCTAGAATTGTGCTTGTAAATGGGAAGCCCCCTGGGGATTAACTGAGCTTAAATCAAATTTGCCAATATGGGGTAATAGCTGATTTAGCAAGATGTATAGGAGTTTCTTTTTAAGTTCGACCAAAATACAATAGCAGGAGAGTACGGTCATTTTGCATCTAGTACAGTCAACATGTCCTCTTAAAAGAAAGATCTTATTTCATGTATTTCAGCTGCCCTGAAGAGAACCAGTGACGGGTTTGCTTCATTTAGTGGTTTCGTTTATTTATTTTTTGGTTTTCTTCTTCTCTTCTAACGCATCACGACTTTAGTTTTGTTTTTCCAATGCAATTTGATTGATTCTTCTTCTTGAAGAAGATAGAAATCAAAATCATTAAGATGGCATTTTGGAAATTTACAGGATTTTTTCTCAGGAGATTCCCAGCGATGTTAGTATTAATGTTGGAGGAATTTCTTTCTCATTACACAGGGTATCTTAATATTCAGTTTTAAGCATCAATCTGATTTAATCATATGAGAAAATTACAACTTTTTTTCCCAGAAGGCGTTCTCTGCAATAGGAACTTTTTCCTTCACTGTGATATTTTTTCCATTGAGATTTTCTTTTTTGGTAATAAGATGCCATTTAGAATTGGTGACTGGTTTAGAACTAAAGAACAAATAAATATTACTGTCATTTTTAGTGTTTATGTGTATATTAATGTGAGAGACTACTAGTGAAGTTTATTTATATATTTCCATTTGCAGGATGAGTCTGGAATTGACAAGAATTAACCAAGAGAAAATGTCTATGCATGCCAATTTATAGAACTACAGAATCTGATACACCATGATTGCCTACAAATCTGAAAATCTCTTAAAGAACGCAAGTCAAAAGTTCCAACCCACCAATTTATATATTTCCATTTTCTTATATTCACTAGCATGTGCTTTTTTGTTCTCATTTTCTTAACCATCTTTTAAGTATATGCCTATGTTAAATAGTAGGAAACTGCCAATGATTGTCAAATTCCATACTGTATATCTTTTACAGGCCATTTCAGAGTACAGCGCTGAGAGCAAACTTAACGATCTCTTCCCAAGCCTCCAAAGGTCAAACCAACTCATCAACATCAATGCTAACACAGTCAAACATTGTCTAGTGTCAAAATCCCTATTTGGTTGTAGATTGTTTTATATGGTCTTTAAGGTGAAAATTCAATGTAAGGAGTGAAACACAGGGGAATTCCTCACTCCTAGTGTATTTGTTAATGATTATGGCAATTCATTCTTTTCTTCATTTCCTTTGTTAAAAGAGAATAAATATTCGTAGTGCCAACTTATTGTATCAGTGAAGGATCTATATTCTAAATTTTTTAATTTTTTTCAACCCATCATATCGTAATTTCACTGCGTAAAAAATTTATGCACGTTAATTCTCTCTTCCATTTTGCCCCCTTCACTGTCTGTGTCGACAATTATGTAAAATGGACTTCATTAAAACTTGAATTAAGAATTTTATAACATACACAAGTTCATACTTGATCCATTAAAAGTCTCAAAAGTAAACAATAAACAAAGTATTTTCAAGGATTCTTTATTTCTATGGTCCCCTAGAAAAAATAAAATAAAAAATAAAAAAAAGCACTTTCAAGGATTGTGTTGCATAATAGTCTCATACACCAATTTAGCTGCCAGAATATCCACCAGTGCCGATCCAAAGGACTTGAACACAGTCATCTCTTCAGAATTTCTTCTCCTAGATAATCAATCCTACAAAATTTCCTCCAACATCTCTGTTATCAATGACTCATCACTAAAAAACACTGACCAACTTTCCAGCCTCCACCAATACTGCCTCATTATCAACTAAAACCTTGCCTCTCCTGATTGCCTTATCATCACATTCCTTCGTAGAATGCTTGAACAAACCCACCAAGTCCAAAATGTGCCCCTGCTTTCAACAATGACTAAATATCATATTTTTATTTTGCGAAAAAACTCATATCACGAATCTGATTCAAAACCTATCAAAAAACTCAAAATTCTTCCACAAACACCTAATTTGTTCATCCCATTTAGATGTGAACCTATTAGAAAAAGGATTTTTTATTTTTATTTTTAGATAATACCTCATACGGTGCGTTTTAGCCAAATTTAGCTGTTAACGATGTTGCCGTTAAATTCCTCCTTTCGCTCTCTACGCAATAGGCAAATTCGGATGCCTTAGCACCTCTCTCTCTCTCTCTCTCTCTCTCTCTCTCTCTCTCTCTCTATATATATATATATATATATACTTATGTTAAATGTTTACAGTCTGTTATTTGTTATGAATGAAAAAAAAAAAAAATTTAATAGGAACACGGAGCTGCAACAAAAATTTATAACATTCATTTACTGTTTGAATATTATTAATTTATATTCATATTTTTTTTGTTGAATTATATTAATTTATATTCATATGGTACATTGATTTGTAGTTTCCATTAGTCTCAAAGTTTGGACACATTAGGAAACTGGTAATCAGAATCAAGTGATGCTGATCTTTCTGTCATCGAGCTTCACAATGTTCCGCGTGGAGCAGAAGCATTTGAACTTGCAGCCGAATTCTCCAAAATTTGCCTAATAATCATTTTTCATTTTTCATTTTTCATTTTTCAGTTTTTATTTTTATTTTTTTCTTTTTTGATGAATATCACTTCTTAGAATTACATACTTGTCAGAGTGTCCTTTGAAACTTAAGCAAAATCTCCACGTTTTCAACCAACATACATACATACAAAAAAAAAAAAGACCCATTAATTTAAGGATGTTTTTACATGCAAATGCCTAGAATCTCAAGCAGAACAATCATAAATAAAACCAAATATACAAACCAAATTGCTAG